>JANSJX010000022.1:0-270310 GCA_026168455.1 Theocolax elegans
CGTGAAAGCACTAGCTGGGCCGAAGCCCGTAAAGTGTAAATAAAGTCTATAAACTCGTAGCGTTACCACTAAGCGGAGACAATATAAACACGTCTAATCACATTACCCGGTTGGTGAATGAATTCGAAAATATTGAAAAATAGACGTTTGGCCGCTTATATGTGTATTTTCACATATAAAAATGCATTCGAATTCAATCCACCCGGCCGGTGAATGAATTCGAAAATATTGAAAAATAGACGTTTTGGCCGCTTATATGTGAATTTTCACATATAAAAATGCATTCGAATTCAATCCACCCGGCCGGTGAATGAATTCGAAAATATTGAAAAATAGACGTTTTGGCCGCTTATATGTGAATTTTCACATATAAAAATGCATTCGAATTCAATCCACCCGGCCGGGGAATGAATTCGAAAATATTGAAAAATAGACGTTTGGCCGCTTATATGTGTATTTTCACATATAAAAATGCATTCGAATTCAATTCACCCGGCCGGGGTACGAATTTGAGAATATTGAAATACGGACGTTTTGGCCGCTTATATGTGTGTTTTCACATATAAAAATGCGTTCGAATTCAATCCACCTGGCCGGTGAATGAATTGGAAAATATTGAAAAATAGACGTTTTGGCCGCTTATATGTGAATTTTCACATATAAAAATGCATTCTAATTCAATCCACCCGGCCAGTGAATGAATTCGAAAATATTGAAAAATAGACGCTTGGCCGCTTATATGTGTATTTTCACATATAAAAATGCATTCGAATTCAATCCACCCGGCCGGTGAATGAGTTCGAAAATATTGAAAAATAGACGTTTGGTCGCTATATGTATATTTTCACATATAAAAATGCATTCGAATTCAATCCACCCGGCCGGGGAACGAAATTGAAAATATTGAAATATAGTCGGTTAGGTCGCTATTATGTGTGTTTTTACATATAAAATAGCATTCGAATTCAATCCACCCGTCCGGGGAATGAGTTCGAAAATATTGAAAAATAGACGTTTGGCCGCATATATGTATATTTTCACATATAAAAATGCATTCGAATTCAATCCACCCGGCCGGGGAACGAAATTGAAAATATTGAAATATAGTCGGTTAGGTCGCTATTATGTGTGTTTTTACATATAAAATAGCATTCGAATTCAATCCACCCGTCCGGGGAATGAGTTCGAAAATATTGAAAAATAGGACGTTTGGCCGCATATATGTATATTTCACATATAAAAATGCATTCGAATTCAATCCACCCGGCCGGTGAATGAATTCGAAAATATTGAAAAATAGACGTTTTGGCCGCTTATATGTGAATTTTTACATATAAAAATGCATTCGAATTCAATCCACCCGGCCGGGGAACGAAATTGAAAATATTGAAATATAGTCGGTTAGGTCGCTATTATGTGTGTTTTTACATATAAAATAGCATTCGAATTCAATCCACCCGTCCGGGGAATGAGTTCGAAAATATTGAAAAATAGACGTTTGGTCGCTTATATGTATATTTTCACATATAAAAATGCATTCGAATTCAATCCACCCGGCCGGGGAACGAAATTGAAAATATTGAAATATAGTCGGTTAGGTCGCTATTATGTGTGTTTTTACATATAAAATAGCATTCGAATTCAATCCACCCGTCCGGGGAATGAGTTCGAAAATATTGAAAAATAGACGTTTGGCCGCATATATGTATATTTTCACATATAAAAATGCATTCGAATTCAATCCACCCGGCCGGTGAATGAATTCGAAAATATTGAAAAATAGACGTTTTGGCCGCTTATATGTGAATTTTTACATATAAAAATGCATTCGAATTCAATCTAAACGGCCGGAGAACGAAATTGAAAATTTTGAAAATTTAGACGTTTTGGCCGCTTATATGTGTATTTTCACATATAAAAATGCACTCGAATTCAATCTAAACGGCCGGAGAACGAAATTGAAAATTTGAAATACGGACGTGTTGGCCGCTTATATGTGTATTTTCACATTTAAAAATGCATTCGAATTCAATCCACCCGGCCGGGGAACGAAATTGAAAAAATTGAAAACAGATGGTTTGGTCGCTTATATGTGTGGTTTTTACATATAAAATAGTATTCGAATCAATCCACCAGGTCGGGGAATGAATTCGAAAATATTGAAAAATAGACGTTTGGTCCGCTTATATGTGTATTTTCACATATAAAAATGCATTCGAATTCAGTCCACCCGGCCGGGGTACGAAATTGAAAATATTGAAATACGGACGTTTTGGCCGATATATGTCAATTTTCACATATAAAAATGCATTCGAATTCAATCCACCCGGCCGGGAGAGGATTCGAAAATATTGAAAAATAGACGTTTTGGCCGCTTATATGTGAATTTTCACATATAAAAATGCATTCGAATTCATCCACCCGGCCGGGGAACGAAATTGAAAAAATTGAAAATAGATGTTTTGGTCGCTTCTATGTGTGTTTTTACATATAAAATAGTATTCGAATTCAATCCACCCGGCCGGTGAATGAATTCGAAATATTGAAAAATAGACGTTTTGGCCGCTTATATGTGAATTTTCACATATAAAAATGCATTCGAATTCAATCCACCCGGCCGGGAATGAATTCGAAATATTGAAAATAGACGTTTGGGCCGTTATATGTGTATTTTAACATATAAAAATGCATTCGAATTCAATCCACCCGGCCGGGGTACGAATTTGAAAATATTGAAATACGGACATTTTGGCCGCTTATATATGAATTTTCACATATAAAAATGCATTCGAATTCAATCCACCCGGCCGGGGAACGAATTTGAGAATATTGAAATACGGACGTTTTGGCCGCTTATATGTGTGTTTTTACATATAAAATAGTATTCGAATTCAATCCACCCTGTCGGGGAATGAATTCGAAAATATTGAAAAATAGACGTTTGGGCCGCTTATATGTGTATTTTCACATATAAAAATGCATTCGAATTTAATTCACCCGGCAGGGGTACGAATTTGAGAATATTGAAATACGGACGTTTTGGCCGCTTATATGTGTGTTTTCACATATAAAAATGCATTCGAATTCAGTCCACCCGGCCGGGGTACGAATTTGAAAATATTGAAAATTTAGACGTTTTGGCCCTTATATGTGTATTCTCACATATAAAAATGGATTCGAATTCAATCCACCCGGCAGGGAACGAAATTGAAAATATTGAAATATAGTCGGTTAGGTCGCTCTTATGTGTGTTTTTACATATAAAATAGTATTCGAATCCAATCCGCCCGGCCGGGGAATGAGTTCGAAAATATTGAAAAATTGACGTTTGGCCGCTTATATGTGTATTTTCACATATAAAAATGCATTCGAATTCAATCCACCCGGTTGGTGAATGAATTCGAAAATATTGAAAAATAGACGTTTGGCCGCTTATATGTGTATTTTCACATATAAAAATGCATTCGAATTCAATCCACCCGGCCGGGGTACGTAATTAAAAATATTGAAATACGGACGTTTTGGCAGCTTATATGTGTATTTTCACATATAAAAATGCATTCGAATTCAATCCACCCGGCCGGTGAATGAATTCGAAAATATTGAAAAATAGACGTTTTGGCCCTTATATGTGAATTTTCACATATAAAAATGCATTCGAATTCAATCCACCCGGCCGGGGAACGAAATTGAAAATATTGAAATATAGTCGGTTAGGTCGCTCTTATGTGTGTTTTTACATATAAAATAGTATTCGCATTCAATCCACCCGGTCGGGGAATGAATTCGAAAATATTGAAAGATAGACGTTTTGGCCGCTTATATGTGTGTTTTCACATATAAAAATGCATTCGAATTGAATCCACCCGGCCAGAGAATGAGTTCGAAAATATTGAAAAATAGACGTTTTGAACGCTTATATGTGTATTTTCACATATAAAAATGCATTCGAATTCAATCCACCCGGCCGGGGAACGATATTGAAAAAATTTAAAAATAGATGGTTTGGGCTGCTTATATGTGTATTTTCACATATAAAAATGCATTCGAATTCAGTCCACCCGGCCGGTGTACGAATTTGAAAATATTGAAATACGGACGTTTTGGCCGCTTATATGTGAATTTCCACATATAAAAATGCATTCGAATTCAATACACCCGGCTGGGGAACGAAATTGAAAAAATTGAAAAATAGATGGTTTGGTCGCTTATATGTGTGTTTTTACATATAAAATAGTATTCGAATTCAATCCACCCTGTCGGGGAATGAATTCGAAAATATTGAAATACGGACGTTTTGGCCGCTTATATGTGAATTTTTACATATAAAAATGCATTCGAATTCAATCTAAACGGCCGGAGAACGAAATTGAAAATTTTGAAAATTTAGACGTTTTGGCCCTTATATGTGAATTTTCACATATAAAAATGCATTCGAATTCAATTCACCCGGCCGGGGTACGAATTTGAAAATATTGAAATGCGGACGTTTTGGCCGCTTATATGTGAATTTTCACATATAAAAATGCATTCGAATTCAATCCACCCGGCCGGGGAACGAAATTGAAAAAATTTAAAAATAGATGGTTTGGTCGCTTATATGTGTGTTTTTACATATAAAATAGTATTCGAGTTCAATCCACCCTGTCGGGGAATGAATTCGAAAATATTGAAAAATAGACGTTTTGGCCGCTTATATGTGTGTTTTCACATATGAAAATGCATTCGAATTGAATCCACCCGGCCAGAGAATGAGTTCGAAAATATTGAAAAATAGACGTTTTGAACGCTTATATGTGTATTTTCACATATAAAAATGCATTCGAATTCAATCCACCCGGCCGGTGAATGAATTCGAAAATATTGAAAAATAGAAGTTTTGAACGCTTATATGTGTGTTTTCACATATAAAAATGCACTCGAATTCAATCTAAACGGCCGGAGAACGAAATTGAAAATTTTGAAAATTTAGACGTTTTGGCCCTTATATGTGTGTTTTCACATATAAAAATGCATTTGAATTCAATCCACCCGGCCGGTGAATGAATTCGAAAATATTGAAAAATAGACGTTTTGAACGCTTATATGTGTGTTTTCACATATAAAAATGCACTCGAATTCAATCTAAACCGGCCGGAGAACGAAATTGAAAATTTTGAAAATTTAGACGTTTTGGCCCTTATATGTGAATTTCAATATATAAATGCATTCGAATTCAATCCACCCGGCCGGGGAACAAAATTGAAAATATTGAAATATAGTCGGTTAGGTCGCTCTTATGTGTGTTTTTACATATAAAATAGCTGTCGAATTCAATCCACCCGTCCGGGGAATGAGTTCGAAAATATTGAAAAATAGACGTTTTGGCCGCTTATATGTGAATTTTCACATATAAAAATGCATTCGAATTCAATCCACCCGGCCGGGGTACGTAATTGAAAATATTGAAATACGGACATTTTGGCAGCTTATATGTGTATTTTCACATATAAAAATGCATTCGAAAATTTAGACGTTTTGGCCCTTATATGTGTGTTTTCACATATAAAAATGCATTCGAATTCAGTCCACCCGGCCGGGGTACGAAATTGAAAATATTGAAATACGGACGTTTTGGCCGCTTATATGTGTGTTTTACATATAAAATAGCTTTCGAATTCAATCCACCCGTCCGGGGAATGAGTTCGAAAATATTGAAATACGGACATTTTGGCCGCTTATATGTGAATTTTCACATATAAAAATGCATTCGAATTCAATCCACCCGACCGGTGAATGAATTCGAAAATATTGAAAAAAAGACGTTTTGAACGCTTATATGTGTGTTTTCACATATAAAAATGCACTCGAATTCAATCTAAACGGCCGGAGAACGAAATTGAAAATTTTGAAAATTTAGACGTTTTGGCCCTTATATGTGTGTTTTCACATATAAAAATGCATTCGAATTCAATCCACCCGGCCGGGGAATGAATTCGAAAATATTGAAAAATAGTCGTTTAGCAGCTTATATGTGTATATTCACATATAAAAATGCATTCGAATTCAATCCACCCGGTTGGTGAATGAATTCGAAAATATTGAAAAATAGACGTTTGGCCGCTTATATGTGTATTTTCACATATAAAAATGCATTCGAATTCAATCCACCCGGCCGGTGAATGAATTCGAAAATATTGAAAAATAGACGTTTTGGCCGATTATATGTGAATTTTCACATATAAAAATGCATTCGAATTCAATCCACCCGGCCGGGGTACGTAATTAAAAATATTGAAATACGGACGTTTTGGCAGCTTATATGTGTATTTTCACATATAAAAATGCATTCGAATTCAATCCACCCGGCCGGTGAATGAATTCGAAAATATTGAAAAATAGACGTTTTGGCCCTTATATGTGAATTTTCACATATAAAATGCATTCGAATTCAGTCCACCCGGCCGGGGTACGAAATTGAAAATATTGAAATACGGACGTTTTGGCCGCTTATATGTGAATTTTCACATATAAAAATGCATTCGAATTCAATCCACCCGGCCGGTGAATGAATTCGAAAATATTGAAAAATAGACGTTTGGCCGCTTATATGTGTATTTTCACATATAAAAATGCATTCGAATTCAATCCACCCGGCCGGTGAATGAATTCGAAAATATTGAAAAATAGACGTTTGGCCGATTATATGTGTATTTTCACATATAAAAATGCATTCGAATTCAATCCACCCGGCCGGTGAACGAATTCGAAAATATTGAAAAATAGACGTTTGGCCGCTTATATGTGAATTTTCACATATAAAAATGCATTCGAATTCAGTCCACCCGGCCGGGGAACGAAATTAAAAAATTGAAAAATAGATGTTTTGGTCGCTTCTATGTGTGTTTTTACATATAAAATAGTATTCGAATTCAATCCACCCGGCCGGTGAATGAATTCGAAAATATTGAAAAATAGACGTTTTGGCCCTTATATGTGAATTTTCACATATAAAAATGCATTCGAATTCAATCCACCCGGCCGGGGAACGAAATTGAAAAAATTGAAAAATAGACGTTTGGGCCGTTATATGTGTATTTTAACATATAAAAATGCATTCGAATTCAATCCACCCGGCCGGGGTACGAATTTGAAAATATTGAAATACGGACATTTTGGCCGCTTATATATGAATTTTCACATATAAAAATGCATTCGAATTCAATCCACCCGGCCGGGGAACGAATTTGAGAATATTGAAATACGGACGTTTTGGCCGCTTATATGTGTGTTTTTACATATAAAATAGTATTCGAATTCAATCCACCCTGTCGGGGAATGAATTCGAAAATATTGAAAAATAGACGTTTGGGCCGCTTATATGTGTATTTCACATATAAAAATGCATTCGAATTTAATTCACCCGGCAGGGGTACGAATTTGAGAATATTGAAATACGGACGTTTTGGCCGCTTATATGTGTGTTTTCACATATAAAAATGCATTCGAATTCAGTCCACCCGGCCGGGGTACGAATTTGAAAATATTGAAAATTTAGACGTTTGGCCCTTATATGTGTATTCTCACATATAAAAATGGATTCGAATTCAATCCACCCGGCAGGGAACGAAATTGAAAATATTGAAATATAGTCGGTTAGGTCGCTCTTATGTGTGTTTTTACATATAAAATAGTATTCGAATCCAATCCACCCGGCCGGATAATGAGTTCGAAAATATTGAAAAATTGACGTTTGGCCGCTTATATGTGTATTTTCACATATAAAAATGCATTCGAATTCAATCCACCCGGCCGGTGAATGAATTCGAAAATATTGAAAAATAGACGTTTTGGCCCTTATATGTGAATTTTCACATATAAAAATGCATTCGAATTCAGTCCACCCGGCCGGGGTACGAAATTGAAAATATTGAAATACGGACGTTTTGGCCGCTTATATGTGAATTTCACATATAAAAATGCATTCGAATTCAATCCACCCGGCCGGTGAATGAATTCGAAAATATTGAAAAATAGACGTTTGGCCGCTTATATGTGTATTTTCACATATAAAAATGCATTCGAATTCAATCCACCCGGCCGGTGAATGAATTCGAAAATATTGAAAAATAGACGTTTGGCCGATTATATGTGTATTTTCACATATAAAAATGCATTCGAATTCAATCCACCCGGCCGGTGAATGAATTCGAAAATATTGAAAAATAGACGTTTGGCCGCTTATATGTGAATTTTCACATATAAAAATGCATTCGAATTCAGTCCACCCGGCCGGGGAACGAAATTAAAAAATTGAAAAATAGATGTTTTGGTCGCTTCTATGTGTGTTTTTACATATAAAATAGTATTCGAATTCAATCCACCCGGCCGGTGAATGAATTCGAAAATATTGAAAAATAGACGTTTGGCCCTTATATGTGAATTTTCACATATAAAATGCATTCGATTCAATCCACCCGGCCGGGGAACGAAATTGAAAAAATTGAAAAATAGACGTTTGGGCCGTTATATGTGTATTTTAACATATAAAATGCATTCGAATTCAATCCACCCGGCCGGGGTACGAATTTGAAAATATTGAAATACGGACATTTTGGCCGCTTATATATGAATTTTCACATATAAAAATGCATTCGAATTCAATCCACCCGGCCGGGGGAACGAATTTGAGATATTGAAATACGGACGTTTTGGCCGCTTATATGTGTGTTTTTACATATAAATAGTATTCGAATTCAATCCACCCGTGTCGGGGAATGAATTCGCAAATATTGGAAAAATAGACGTGTGGGCCGCTTATATGTGTATTTCACATATAAAAATGCATGTCGAATTTAATTCACCGGCAGGGGTACGAATTTGAGAATATTGAAATACTGACGTTTTGGGCCGCATTATATTGTGTTTTCACATATAAAAATGCTTTCACATATAAAAATGCATTCGAATTTAATTCACCCGGCAGGGGTACGAATTTGAGAATATTGAATACGGACGTTTTGGCCGCTTATGTGTGTTTTCACATATAAAATGCATTCGAATTCAGTCCCCCGGCCGGGGTACGAATTGAAAATATTGAAAATTTAGACGTTTTGGCCCTTATGTGTATTCACATATAAAAATGGATTCGAATTCAATCCACCCGGCAGGGAACGAAATTGAAAATATTGAAATATAGTCGGTTAGGTCGCTCTTCTGTGTGTTTTTACATATAAATGTATTCGAATCCAATCCACCCGGCCGGGGAATGAGTTCGAAAATATTGAAAAATTGACGTTTGGCCGCTTATATGTGTATTTTCACATATAAAATGCATTCGAATCAATCCACCCGGTTGGTGAATGAATTCGAAAATATTGAAAAATAGACGTTTGGCCGCTTATATGTGTATTTCACATATAAAAATGCATTCGAATTCAATCCACCCGGCGGGGTACGTATTAAAAATATTGAAATACGGACGTTTTGGCAGCTTATATGTGTATTTTCACATATAAAAAATGCATTCGAATTCAATCCACCCGGCCGGTGAATGAATTCGAAAATATTGAAAAATAGACGTTTGGGCCCTTATATGTGAATTTTCACATATAAAAATGCATTCGAATTCAATCCACCCGGCCGGGGAACGAATTGAAAATATTGAAATATAGTCGGTTAGGTCGCTCTTATGTGTGTTTTTACATATAAAATAGTATTCGCATTCAATCCACCCGGTCGGGGAATGAATTCGAAAATATTGAAAGATAGACGTTTTGGCCGCTTATATGTGTGTTTTCACATATAAAAAATGCATTCGAATTGAATCCACCCGGCCAGAGAAATGAGTTCGAAAATATTGAAAAATAGACGTTTGAACGCTTATATGTGTATTTTCACATATAAAAATGCATTCGAATTCAATCCACCCGGCCGGGGAACGATATTGAAAAAATTTAAAAATAGATGGTTTGGGCTGCTTATATGTGTATTTTCACATATAAAAATGCATTCGAATTCAGTCCACCCGCCGGTGTACGAATTTGAAAATATTGAAATACGGACGTTTTGGCCGCTTATATGTGAATTTCCACATATAAAAATGCATTCGAATTCAATACACCCGGCTGGGGAACGAAATTGAAAAAATTGAAAAATAGATGGTTTGGTCGCTTATATGTGTGTTTTACATATAAATAGTATTCGAATTCAATCCACCCTGTCGGGGAATGAATTCGAAAATATTGAAATACGGACGTTTTGGCCGCTTATATGTGAATTTTTACATATAAAAATGCATTCGAATTCAATCTAAACGGCCGGAGAACGAAATTGAAAATTTTGAAAATTTAGACGTTTTGGCCCTTATATGTGAATTTTCACATATAAAAATGCATTCGAATTCAATTCACACCGGCCGGGGTACGAATTTGAAAATATTGAAATGCGGACGTTTTGGCCGCTTATATGTGAATTTTCACATATAAAAATGCATTCGAATTCAATCCACCCGGCCGGGGACGAAATTGAAAAAATTTAAAATAGATGGTTTGGTCGCTTATATGTGTGTTTTTACATATAAAATAGCATTCGAATTCAATCCACCCGGTCTGGGAATGAATTCGAAAATATTGAAATATAGACGTTTGGGCCGCTTATATGTGTATTTTCACATATAAAAATGCATTCGAATTCAATCCACCCGGCCGGGGAACGAAATTGAAAAAATTGAAAATAGATGGTTTGGTCGCTTATATGTGTGTTTTTACATATAAAATAGCATTCGAATTCAAATCCACCCGGTCGGGGAATGAATCGAAAATATTGAAAAATAGACGTTTTGGCCGCTTATATGTGTGTTTTCACATATTAAAATGCATTCGAATTGAATCCACCCGGCCAGAGAATGAGTTCGAAAATATTGAAAAATAGACGGTTTTGAACGCTTATATGTGTGTTTTCACATATAAAAATGCACTCGAATTCAATCTAAACGGCCGGAGAACGAAATTGGAAAATTTGAAAATTTAGACGTTTGGGCCCTTATATGTGTGTTTTCACATATAAAAATGCATTCGAATTCAATCCACCCGGCCGGGAATGAATTCGAAAATATTGAAAAATAGTCGTTGTAGCACTTATATGTGTATTTTCACATATAAAAATGCATTCGAATTCAATCCACCAGGTTGGTGAATGAATTCGAAAATATTGAAAAATAGACGTTTGGCCGCTTATATGTGTATTTTCACATATAAAAATGCATTCGAATTCAATCCACCCGGCCGGTGAATGAATTCGAAAATATTGAAAAATAGACGTTTTGGCCGCTATATGTGAAATTTCACATATAAAAATGCATTCGATATTCAATCCACCCGGCCGGGGTACGTAATTAAAAATATTGAAATACGGACGGTTGTGGCAGCTTATATGTGTATTTTCACATATAAAAATGCATTCGAATTCAATCCACCCGGCCGGTGAATGAATTCGAAAATATTGAAAAATAGACGTTTTGGGCCCTTATATGTGAATTTTCACATATAAAAATGCATTCGAATTCAGTCCACCCGGCCGGGGTACGAAATTGAAAATATTGAAATACGGACGTTTTGGCCGCTTATATGTGAATTTTCACATATAAAAATGCATTCGAATTCAATCCACCCGGCCGCGAATGAATTCGAAAATAGTGAAAAATAGACGTTTGGCCGCTTATATGTGTATTTTCACATATAAAAATGCATTCGAATTCAATCCACCCGGCCGGTGATGAATTCGAAATATTGAAAAATAGACGTTTGGCCGATTATATGTGTATTTTCACATATAAAAATGCATTCGAATTCATCCACCCGGCCGGTGAATGAATTCGAAAATATTGAAAAATAGACGTTTGGCCGCTTATATGTGAAGTTTCACATATAAAAATGCATTCGAATTCATCCACCCGGCCGGGGAACGAAATTGAAAAAATTTAAAAATAGATGGTTTGGGTCGCTAATGTGTGTTTTTACATATACATAAGTAGTTCGAATTCAATCCACCCTGTCGGGGAATGAATTCGAAATCATATTGAAATATAGACGTTTGGCGCTTATATTATGTATTTTCACATATAAAAAATGCATTCGAATTCAATCCACCCGGCCGGTGAATGAATTCGAAAATATTGAAAAATAGTCGTTTAGCAGCTTATATGTGTATTTTCACATATAAAAATGCATTTGAATTCAATCCCACCGGCCGTGAATGAATGCGAAAATATTGAAAAATACACTTTTTGAACGCTTATATGTGTGTTTTTCACATATAAAAATGCACTCGAATTCAATCTAAACGGCCGGAGAACGAAATTGAAAAATTTTGAAAATTTAGACGTTTTCAGCCCTTATATGTGATTTGCACATATAAAAATGCATTCGAATTCATCCACCGGCCGGGGAACGAAAATTGAAATATGGAATATGTCGTTAGGTCGCTCTTATGTGTGTTTTTACAATAAAAATAGCTTTCGAGATTCAATCCACCCGTCCGGGGGAATAAGTTTCGAAAATATTGAAAAATAGACGTTTTGGCCGCTTATATGTGAATTTTCACATATAAAAATGCATTCGAATTCAGATCCACCCGGCCGGGGTACGTAATTGAAAAATATTGAAATACGGACATTTTGGCAGCTTATATGTGTATTTTTCACATATAACAATGCATTCGAAATTCAGGTCCACCCGCCGGGGTACGAATTGAAAATATTGAAATACGGACGTTTTGGCCGCTTATAGGTGAATTTTCACATATAAAATGCATTCGAATTCAATTCCACCCGGCCGTGAATGAATTCGAAAATATTGAAAAATAGTCGGTTTGGCCGCTTATATGTGTATTTTCACATATAAAAAATGCATTCGAATTCAATCCACCCGGCCGGGAATGAATTTGAAAATATGGAAAAATAGACGTTTGGCCGCTTATATGTGTATTTTCACATATAAAAATGCATTCGAATTCAATCCACCCGGCCGGGGAATGAATTCGAAAATATTGAAAAATAGACGTGTGGCCGTTATATGTGTATTTTAACATATAAAAATGCATTCGAATTCAATCCACCCGGCCCGGGTACGAATTTGAAAATATTGAAATACGGACATTTGGCCGCTTATATATGAATTTTCACATATAAAAATGCATTCGAATTCAATCCACCCGGCCGGGGAACGAATTTGAGAATATTGAAATACGGACGTTTTGGGCCGCTTATATGTGTGTTTTACATATAAAATAGTATTCGAATTCAATCCACCCTGTCGGGGAATGAATTCGAAAATATAGAAAAATAGACGTTTGGGGCCGCTTATATGTGTATTTCACATATAAAAATGCATTCGAATTTAATTCACCCGGCAGGGGTACGAATTTGAGAATATTGAAATACGGACGTTTTGGCCGCTTATATGTGTGTTTCACATATAAAATGCATTCGAATTCAGTCCACCGGCCGCGGTACGATTTGAAAGATTGAAAATTTAAACGTTTTGGCCCTGATATGGTGTATTCTCACATATAAAAATGGATTCGAATTCAATCCCCCGGCAGGGAACGAAGTGAAAATATTGAGAATATAGTCGGTTAGGTCGCTCTTATGTGTGTTTTTACATAAAAATAGTATTCGAATTCAATCCCCCGGCCGGGGAATGAGTTCGAAAAATATTGAAAAATAGACGTTTGGCCGCTTAGTATGTGTATTTTCACATATAAAAATGCATTCGAATTCAATCCACCCGGTTGGTGAATGAATTCGAAAATAGTGAAAAATAGACGTTTGGCCGCTAATATGTGTATTTTACATATAAAAATGCATTCGAATTCAATCCACCCGGCCGGTGAATGAATTCGAAAATATTGAAAAAATAGACGTTTGGCCCTTATATGTGAATTTTCACATAGAAAAATGCATTCGAATTCAATCCACCCGCCGGGGAACGAAATTGAAAATATTGAAATACGGACGTTTTGGCAGCTTATATGTATTTTCACATATAAAAATGCATTCGAATTCAATCCACCCGGCCGTGAATGAATTCGAAAATTGAAAAATAGACGTTTTGGCCCTTATATGTGAATTTTCACATATAAAATGCATTCGAATTCAATCCACCCGGCCGGGGAACGAAATTGAAAAAATTGAAAATAGTCGGTTAGGTCGCTCTTATGTGTGTTTTTACATATAAAATAGTATTCGAATTCAATCCACCGGTCGGGGAATGAATTCGAAAATATTGAAAAATAGACGTTTTGGCCGCTTATATGTGTTTTCACATATAAAAATGCATTCGAATTGAATCCACCCGGCCAGAGAATGAGTTCGAAAATATTGAAAAATAGACGTTTTGAACGCTTATATGTGTATTTTCACATATAAAAATGCATTCGAATTCAATCCCCCGGCCGGGGAACGATATTGAAAAAATTTAAAAATAGATGGTTTGGGCTGCTTATATGTGTATTTTCACATATAAAATGCATTCGAATTCAGTCCACCCGGCCGGTGTACGAATTTGAAAATATTGAAATACGGAAGTGTTTGGCCGCTTATAGTGAATTTCCACATATAAAAATGCATTCGAATTCAATACACCCGGCTGGGACGAAATTGAAAAATTGAAAAATAGATGGTTTGGTCGCTTATATGTGTGTTTTTACATATAAAATAGTATTCGAATTCAATCCACCCCTGTCGGGACATGATTCGAAAATATTGAAATACGAACGTTTTGGCCGCTTATATGTAATTTTTACATATAAAAATGCATTCGAATTCAATTCACGCCGCCCGGGTACGAATTGAAAATATGAAACTGCGCCGTTTTGGCCTCTTATATGTGATTTTCACATATAAAATGCATTCGAAATCAATCCACCCGGCCGGGTAAGATTTCGAAATATTGAAAATAGACGTTGGCCGCTTATATGTGAATTTTCACATATAAAAATGCATTCGAATTCAATCCACCCGGCCGGGAACGAAATTGAAAAAATTTAAAAATAGATGGTTTGTTCGCTTATATGTGTGTTTTTACATATAAAATAGTATTCGAGTTCAATCCACCCTGTCGGGGAATGAATTCGAAAATATTGAAAAATAGACGTTTGGCCGCTTATATGTGTGTTTTCACATTAAAATGCATTCGAATTGAATCCACCCGGCCAGAGAATGAGTTCGAAAATATTGAAAAATAGACGTTTTGAACGCTTATATGTGTATTTTCACATATAAAAATGCATTCGAATTCAATCCACCCGGCCGGTGAATGAATTCGAAAATATTGAAAAATAGAAGTTTTGAACGCTTATATGTGTGTTTTCACATATAAAAATGCACTCGAATTCAATCTAAACGGCCGGAGAACGAAATTGAAAATTTTGAAAATTTAGACGTTTTGGCCCTTATATGTGTGTTTTCACATATAAAAATGCATTTGAATTCAATCCACCCGGCCGGTGAATGAATTCGAAAATATTGAAAAATAGACGTTTTGAACGCTTATATGTGTGTTTTCACATATAAAAAATGCACTCGAATTCAATCTAAACGGCCGGAGAACGAAATTGAAAATTTTGAAAATTTAGACGTTTTGGCCCTTATATGTGAATTTTCAAATATATAAATGCATTCGAATTCAATCCACCCGGCCGGGGAACAAAATTGAAAATATTGAAATATAGTCGGTTAGGTCGCTCTTATGTGTGTTTTTACATATAAAATAGCTGTCGAATTCAATCCACCCGTCCGGGGAATGAGTTCGAAAATATTGAAAAATAGACGTTTTGGCCGCTTATATGTGAATTTTCACATATAAAAATGCATTCGAATTCAATCCACCCGGCCGGGGTACGTAATTGAAAATATTGAAATACGGACATTTTGGCAGCTTATATGTGTATTTTCACATATAAAAATGCATTCGAAAATTTAGACGTTTTGGCCCTTATATGTGTGTTTTCACATATAAAAATGCATTCGAATTCAGTCCACCCGGCCGGGGTACGAAATTGAAAATATTGAAATACGGACGTTTTGGCCGCTTATATGTGTGTTTTTACATATAAAATAGCTTTCGAATTCAATCCACCCGTCCGGGGAATGAGTTCGAAAATATTGAAATACGGACATTTTGGCCGCTTATATGTGAATTTTCACATATAAAAATGCATTCGAATTCAATCCACCCGACCGGTGAATGAATTCGAAAATATTGAAAAAAGACGTTTTGAACGCTTATATGTGTGTTTTCACATATAAAAAATGCACTCGAATTCAATCTAAACGGCCGGAACGAAATTGAAAATTTTGAAAATTTAGACGTTTTGGCCCTTATATGTGTGTTTTCACATATAAAAATGCATTCGAATTCAATCCACCCGGCCGGGGAATGAATTCGAAAATATGAAAAATAGTCGTTTAGCAGCTTATATGTGTATATTCCATATAAAAATGCATTCGAATTCAATCCACCCGGTTGGTGAATGAATTCGAAAATATTGAAAAATAGACGTTTGGCCGCTTATATGTGTATTTTCACATATAAAAATGCATTCGAATTCAATCCACCCGGCCGGTGAATGAATTCGAAAATATTGAAAAATAGACGTTTTGGCCGATTATATGTGAATTTTCACATATAAAAATGCATTCGAATTCAATCCACCCGGCCGGGGTACGTAATTAAAATATTGAAATACGGACGTTTTGGCAGCTTATATGTGTATTTTCACATATAAAAATGCATTCGAATTCAATCCACCCGGCCGTGAATGAATTCGAAAATATTGAAAAATAGACGTTTTGGCCCTTATATGTGAATTTTCACATATAAAAATGCATTCGAATTCAGTCCACCCGGCCGGGGTACGAAATTGAAAATATTGAAATACGGACGTTTTGGCCGCTTATATGTGAATTTTCACATATAAAAATGCATTCGAATTCAATCCACCCGGCCGGTGAATGAATTCGAAAATATTGAAAAATAGACGTTGGCCGCTTATATGTGTATTTTCACATATAAAAATGCATTCGAATTCAATCCACCCGGCCGGTGAAGATTCGAAAATATGAAAAAGAGACGTTTGGCCGATTATATGTGTATTTTCACATATAAAAATGCATTCGAATTCAATCCACCCGGCCGGTGAACGAATTCGAAAATATTGAAAAATAGACGTTTGGCCGCTTATATGTGAATTTTCACATATAAAAATGCATTCGAATTCAGTCCACCCGGCCGGGGAACGAAATTAAAAAATTGAAAAATAGATGTTTTGGTCGCTTCTATGTGTGTTTTTACATATAAAATAGTATTCGAATTCAATCCACCCGGCCGGTGAATGAATTCGAAAATATTGAAAAATAGACGTTTTGGCCCTTATATTGTGAATTTTCACATATAAAAATGCATTCGAATTCAATCCACCCGGCCGGGGAACGAAATTGAAAAAATTGAAAAATAGACGTTTGGGCCGTTATATGTGTATTTTAACATATAAAAATGCATTCGAATTCAATCCACCCGGCCGGGGTACGAATTTGAAATATTGAAAATACGGACATTTGGCCCGCTTATATATGAATTTTCACATATAAAAATGCATTCGAATTCAATCCACCCGGCCGGGGAACGAATTTGAGAATATTGAAATACGGACGTTTTGGCCGCCTTATATGTGTGTTTTACATATAAAATAGTATTCGAATTCAATCCACCCTGTCGGGGAATGAATTCGAAACTATTGAAAAATAGACGTTTGGGCCGCTTATATGTGTATTTTCACATATAAAAATGCATTCGAATTTAATTCACCCGGCAGGGGTACGAATTTGAGAATATTGAAATACGGACGTTTTGGCCGCTTATATGTGTGTTTTCACATATAAAATGCATTCCGAATTCAGTCCACCCGGCCGGGGTACGAATTTGAAAATATTGAAAATTTAGACGTTTTGGCCCTTATATGTGTATTTTCACATATAAAAATGGATTCGAATTCAATCCACCCGGCAGGGAACGAAATTGAAAATATTGAAATATAGTCGGTTAGGTCGCTCTTATGTGTGTTTTTACATATAAAATAGTATTCGAATCCAATCCACCCGGCCGGATAATGAGTTCGAAATATTGAAAATTGACGTTTGGCCGCTTATATGTGTATTTTCACATATAAAAATGCATTCGAATTCAATCCACCCGGCCGGTGAATGAATTCGAAAATATTTGAAAAATAGACGTTTTGGCCCTTATATGTGAATTTTCACATATAAAAATGCATTCGAATTCAGTCCACCCGGCCGGGGTACGAAATTGAAAATATTGAAATACGGACGTTTTGGCCGCTTATATGTGAATTTTCACATATAAAAATGCATTCGAATTCAATCCACCCGGCCGGTGAATGAATTCGAAAATATTGAAAAATAGACGTTTGGCCGCTTATATGTGTATTTTCACATATAAAAATGCATTCGAATTCAATCCACCCGGCCGGTGAATGAATTCGAAAATATTGAAAAATAGACGTTTGGCCGCTTATATGTGTATTTTCACATATAAAAATGCATTCGAATTCAATCCACCCGGCCGGTGAATGAATTCGAAAATATTGAAAATAGACGTTTGGCCGCTTATATGTGAATTTTCACATATAAAAATGCATTCGAATTCAGTCCACCCGGCCGGGGAACGAAATTAAAAAATTGAAAATAGATGTTTTGGTTCGCTTCTATGTGTGTTTTTTACATATAAAATAGTATTCGAATTCAATCCACCCGGCCGGTGAATGAATTCGAAAATATTGAAAAATAGACGTTTTGGCCCTTATATGTGAATTTTCACATATAAAAATGCATTCGAATTCAATCCACCCGGCCGGGGAACGAAATTGAAAAAATTGAAAAATAGACGTTTGGGCCGTTATATGTGTATTTTAACATATAAAAATGCATTCGAATTCAATCCACCCGGCCGGGGTACGAATTTGAAAATATTGAAATACGGACATTTTGGCCGCTATATATGAATTTTCACATATAAAAATGCATTCGAATTCAATCCACCCGGCCGGGGAACGAATTTGAGAATATTGAAATACGGACGTTTTGGCCGCTTATATGTGTGTTTTTACATATAAATAGTATTCGAATTCAATCCACCCTGTCGGGGAATGAATTCGAAAATATTGAAAAATAGACGTTTGGGCCGCTTATATGTGTATTTTCACATATAAAAATGCATTCGAATTTAATTCACCCGGCAGGGGTACGAATTTGAGAATATTGAAATACGGACGTTTTGGCCGCTTATATGTGTGTTTTCACATATAAAAATGCATTCGAATTCAGTCCACCCGGGCCGGGGTACGAATTTGAAAATATTGAAAATTTAGACGTTTTTGGCCCTATATGTGTATTCTCACATATAAAAATGGATTCGAATTCAATCCACCCGGCAGGGAACGAAATTGAAAATATTGAAATATAGTCGGTTAGGTCGCTCTTATGTGTGTTTTTACATATAAATAGTATTCGAATCCAATCCACCCGGCCGGGGAATGAGTTCGAAAATATTGAAAAATTGACGTTTGGCCGCTTATATGTGTATTTTCACATATAAAATGCATTCGAATTCAATCCACCCGGTTGGTGAATGAATTCGAAAATATTGAAAAATAGACGTTTGGCCGCTTATATGTGTATTTTCACATATAAAAATGCATTCGAATTCAATCCACCCGGCCGGGGTACGTAATTAAAAATATTGAAATACGGACGTTTTGGCAGCTTATATGTGTATTTTCACATATAAAAATGCATTCGAATTCAATCCACCCGGCCGGTGAATGAATTCGAAAATATTGAAAAATAGACGTTTTGGCCCTTATATGTGAATTTTCACATATAAAAATGCATTCGAATTCAATCCACCCGGCCGGGGAACGAAATTGAAAATATTGAAATATAGTCGGTTAGGTCGCTCTTATGTGTGTTTTTACATATAAAATAGTATTCGCATTCAATCCACCCGGTCGGGGAATGAATTCGAAAATATTGAAAGATAGACGTTTTGGCCGCTTATATGTGTGTTTTCACATATAAAAATGCATTCGAATTGAATCCACCCGGCCAGAGAATGAGTTCGAAACTATTGAAAAATAGACGTTTTGAACGCTTATATGTGTATTTTCACATATAAAAATGCATTCGAATTCAATCCACCCGGCCGGGGAACGATATTGAAAAAATTTAAAATAGATGGTTTGGGCTGCTTATATGTGTATTTTCACATATAAAAATGCATTCGAATTCAGTCCACCCGGCCGGTGTACGAATTTGAAAATATTGAAATACGGACGTTTTGGCCGCTTATATGTGAATTTCCACATATAAAAATGCATTCGAATTCAATACACCCGGCTGGGGAACGAAATTGAAAAATTGAAAATAGATGGTTTTGGTCGCTTATATGTGTGTTTTACATATAAAATAGTATTCGAATTCAATCCACCCTGTCGGGGAATGAATTCGAAAATATTGAAATACGGACGTTTTGGCCGCTTATATGTGAATTTTTACATATAAAAATGCATTCGAATTCAATCTAAACGGCCGGAGAACGAAATTGAAAATTTTGAAAATTTAGACGTTTTGGCCCTTATATGTGAATTTTCACATATAAAAATGCATTCGAATTCAATTCACCCGGCCGGGGTACGAATTTGAAAATATTGAAATGCGGACGTTTTGGCCGCTTATATGTGAATTTTCACATATAAAAATGCATTCGAATTCAATCCACCCGGCCGGGGAACGAAATTGAAAAAATTTAAAAATAGATGGTTTGGTCGCTTATATGTGTGTTTTTACATATAAAATAGCATTCGAATTCAATCCACCCGGTCTGGGAATGAATTCGAAAATATTGAAATATAGACGTTTGGGCCGCTTATATGTGTATTTTCACATATAAAAATGCATTCGAATTCAATCCACCCGGCCGGGGAACGAAATTGAAAAAATTGAAAAATAGATGGTTTGGTCGCTTATATGTGTGTTTTTACATATAAAATAGCATTCGAATTCAATCCACCCGGTCGGGGAATGAATTCGAAAATATTGAAAAATAGACGTTTTGGCCGCTTATATGTGTGTTTTCACATATTAAAATGCATTCGAATTGAATCCACCCGGCCAGAGAATGAGTTCGAAAATATTGAAAAATAGACGTTTTGAACGCTTATATGTGTGTTTTCACATATAAAAATGCACTCGAATTCAATCTAAACGGCCGGAGAACGAAATTGAAAATTTTGAAAATTTAGACGTTTTGGCCCTTATATGTGTGTTTTCACATATAAAAATGCATTCGAATTCAATCCACCCGGCCGGGGAATGAATTCGAAAATATTGAAAAATAGTCGTTTAGCAGCTTATATGTGTATTTTCACATATAAAAATGCATTCGAATTCAATCCACCAGGTTGGTGAATGAATTCGAAAATATTGAAAAATAGACGTTTGGCCGCTTATATGTGTATTTTCACATATAAAAATGCATTCGAATTCAATCCACCCGGCCGGTGAATGAATTCGAAAATATTGAAAAATAGACGTTTTGGCCGCTTATATGTGAATTTTCACATATAAAAATGCATTCGAATTCAATCCACCCGGCCGGGGTACGTAATTAAAAATATTGAAATACGGACGTTTTGGCAGCTTATATGTGTATTTTCACATATAAAAATGCATTCGAATTCAATCCACCCGGCCGGTGAATGAATTCGAAAATATTGAAAAATAGACGTTTTGGCCCTTATATGTGAATTTTCACATATAAAAATGCATTCGAATTCAGTCCACCCGGCCGGGGTACGAAATTGAAAATATTGAAATACGGACGTTTTGGCCGCTTATATGTGAATTTTCACATATAAAAATGCATTCGAATTCAATCCACCCGGCCGGCGAATGAATTCGAAAATATTGAAAAATAGACGTTTGGCCGCTTATATGTGTATTTTCACATATAAAAATGCATTCGAATTCAATCCACCCGGCCGGTGAATGAATTCGAAAATATTGAAAAATAGACGTTTGGCCGATTATATGTGTATTTTCACATATAAAAATGCATTCGAATTCAATCCACCCGGCCGGTGAATGAATTCGAAAATATTGAAAAATAGACGTTTGGCCGCTTATATGTGAATTTTCACATATAAAAATGCATTCGAATTCAGTCCACCCGGCCGGGGAACGAAATTGAAAAAATTTAAAAATAGATGGTTTGGTCGCTTATATGTGTGTTTTTACATATAAAATAGTATTCGAATTCAATCCACCCTGTCGGGGAATGAATTCGAAAATATTGAAATATAGACGTTTGGGCCGCTTATATGTGTATTTTCACATATAAAAATGCATTCGAATTCAATCCACCCGGCCGGTGAATGAATTCGAAAATATTGAAAAATAGTCGTTTAGCAGCTTATATGTGTATTTTCACATATAAAAATGCATTTGAATTCAATCCACCCGGCCGGTGAATGAATTCGAAAATATTGAAAAATAGACGTTTTGAACGCTTATATGTGTGTTTTCACATATAAAAATGCACTCGAATTCAATCTAAACGGCCGGAGAACGAAATTGAAAATTTTGAAAATTTAGACGTTTTCGCCCTTATATGTGAATTTTCACATATAAAAATGCATTCGAATTCAATCCACCCGGCCGGGGAACGAAATTGAAAATATTGAAATATAGTCGGTTAGGTCGCTCTTATGTGTGTTTTTACATATAAAATAGCTTTCGAATTCAATCCACCCGTCCGGGGAATAAGTTCGAAAATATTGAAAAATAGACGTTTTGGCCGCTTATATGTGAATTTTCACATATAAAAATGCATTCGAATTCAATCCACCCGGCCGGGGTACGTAATTGAAAATATTGAAATACGGACATTTTGGCAGCTTACATGTGTATTTTCACATATAAAAATGCATTCGAATTCAGTCCACCCGGCCGGGGTACGAAATTGAAAATATTGAAATACGGACGTTTTGGCCGCTTATATGTGAATTTTCACATATAAAAATGCATTCGAATTCAATCCACCCGGCCGGTGAATGAATTCGAAAATATTGAAAAATAGTCGTTTGGCCGCTTATATGTGTATTTTCACATATAAAAATGCATTCGAATTCAATCCACCCGGCCGGTGAATGAATTTGAAAATATTGAAAAATAGACGTTTGGCCGCTTATATGTGTATTTTCACATATAAAAATGCATTCGAATTCAATCCACCCGGCCGGGGAATGAATTCGAAAATATTGAAAAATAGACGTGTGGCCGTTATATGTGTATTTTAACATATAAAAATGCATTCGAATTCAATCCACCCGGCCGGGGTACGAATTTGAAAATATTGAAATACGGACATTTTGGCCGCTTATATATGAATTTTCACATATAAAAATGCATTCGAATTCAATCCACCCGGCCGGGGAACGAATTTGAGAATATTGAAATACGGACGTTTTGGCCGCTTATATGTGTGTTTTTACATATAAAATAGTATTCGAATTCAATCCACCCTGTCGGGGAATGAATTCGAAAATATAGAAAAATAGACGTTTGGGCCGCTTATATGTGTATTTTCACATATAAAAATGCATTCGAATTTAATTCACCCGGCAGGGGTACGAATTTGAGAATATTGAAATACGGACGTTTTGGCCGCTTATATGTGTGTTTTCACATATAAAAATGCATTCGAATTCAGTCCACCCGGCCGCGGTACGAATTTGAAAATATTGAAAATTTAAACGTTTTGGCCCTTATATGTGTATTCTCACATATAAAAATGGATTCGAATTCAATCCACCCGGCAGGGAACGAAATTGAAAATATTGAAATATAGTCGGTTAGGTCGCTCTTATGTGTGTTTTTACATATAAAATAGTATTCGAATTCAATCCACCCGGCCGGGGAATGAGTTCGAAAATATTGAAAAATAGACGTTCGGCCGCTTATATGTGTATTTTCACATATAAAAATGCATTCGAATTCAATCCACCCGGTTGGTGAATGAATTCGAAAATATTGAAAAATAGACGTTTGGCCGCTAATATGTGTATTTTTACATATAAAAATGCATTCGAATTCAATCCACCCGGCCGGTGAATGAATTCGAAAATATTGAAAAATAGACGTTTTGGCCGCTTATATGTGAATTTTCACATATAAAAATGCATTCGAATTCAATCCACCCGGCCGGGGTACGTAATTAAAAATATTGAAATACGGACGTTTTGGCAGCTTATATGTGTATTTTCACATATAAAAATGCATTCGAATTCAATCCACCCGGCCGGTGAATGAATTCGAAAATATTGAAAAATAGACGTTTTGGCCCTTATATGTGAATTTTCACATATAAAAATGCATTCGAATTCAATCCACCCGGCCGGGGAACGAAATTGAAAATATTGAAATATAGTCGGTTAGGTCGCTCTTATGTGTGTTTTTACATATAAAATAGTATTCGAATTCAATCCACCCGGTCGGGGAATGAATTCGAAAATATTGAAAAATAGACGTTTTGGCCGCTTATATGTGTGTTTTCACATATAAAAATGCATTCGAATTGAATCCACCCGGCCAGAGAATGAGTTCGAAAATATTGAAAAATAGACGTTTTGAACGCTTATATGTGTATTTTCACATATAAAAATGCATTCGAATTCAATCCACCCGGCCGGGGAACGAAATTGAAAAAATTTAAAAATAGATGGTTTGGGCTGCTTATATGTGTATTTTCACATATAAAAATGCATTCGAATTCAGTCCACCCGGCCGGTGTACGAATTTGAAAATATTGAAATACGGACGTTTTGGCCGCTTATATGTGAATTTCCACATATAAAAATGCATTCGAATTCAATACACCCGGCTGGGGAACGAAATTGAAAAAATTGAAAAATAGATGGTTTGGTCGCTTATATGTGTGTTTTTACATATAAAATAGTATTCGAATTCAATCCACCCTGTCGGGGAATGAATTCGAAAATATTGAAATACGAACGTTTTGGCCGCTTATATGTGAATTTTTACATATAAAAATGCATTCGAATTCAATTCACCCGGCCGGGGTACGAATTTGAAAATATTGAAATGCGGACGTTTTGGCCGCTTATATGTGTATTTTCACAGATAAAAATGCATTCGAAATCAATCCACCCGGCCGGGGAATGATTTCGAAAATATTGAAAAATAGACGTTTGGCCGCTTATATGTGAATTTTCACATATAAAAATGCATTCGAATTCAATCCACCCGGCCGGGGAACGAAATTGAAAAAATTTAAAAATAGATGGTTTGGTCGCTTATATGTGTGTTTTTACATATAAAATAGTATTCGAGTTCAATCCACCCTGTCGGGGAATGAATTCGAAAATATTGAAATATAGACGTTTGGGCCGCTTATATGTGTATTTTCACATATAAAAATGCATTCGAATTCAATCCACACGGCCGGGGAACGAAATTGAAAAAATTGAAAACTAGATGGTTTGGTCGCTTATATGTGTGTTTTTACATATAAAATAGCATTCGTATTCAATCCACCCGGTCGGGGAATGAATTGGAAAATATTGAAAAATAGACGTTTTGGCCGCTTATATGTGTGTTTTCACATATAAAAATGCATTCGAATTGAATCCACCCGGCCAGAGAATGAGTTCGAAAATATTGAAAAATAGACGTTTTGAACGCTTATATGTGTATTTTCACATATAAAAATGCATTCGAATTCAATCCACCCGACCAGAGAATGAGTTTGAAAATATTGAAAAATAGACATTTGAACGCTTATATGTGTATTTTCACATATAAAAATGCATTCGAATTCAATCCACCCGGCCGGGGAATGAATTCGAAAATATTGAAAAATAGACGTTTGGCCGCTTATATGTGTATTTTCACATATAAAAATGCATTCAAATTCAATCCACCCGGCCGGGGTACGAAATTGAAAATATTGAAATACGGACGTTTTGGCCGCTTATATGTGTATTTTCACATATAAAAATGCATTCGAATTCAATCCACCCGGCCGGGGAACGAAATTGAAAAAATTGAAAAATAGATGGTTTGGTCGCTTATTTGTGTGTTATTACATATAAAATAGTATTCGAATTCAATCCACCCGTCCGGGGAATGAGTTCGAAAATATTGAAAAATAGACGTTTGGGCCGCTTATATGTGTATTTTCACATATAAAAATGCATTCGAATTCAGTCCACCCGGCCGGGGTACGAAATTGAAAATAATGAAATACGGACGTTTTGGCCGCTTATATGTGAATTTTCCGTAACCGGACATTTTGCCGTATGACACTTCGCCGTCGGACCCTTCGCCGTAAACATTTCGCCGTATGAGACCTTTTGCCGTATAACATTTCGCCGTATGAGACATCTCGCCGTATAACATTTCGCCGTATGAGACACTTTGCCGTACGCGATTGGGTTATAGGGTTATAGGGTTATTGGTTGAGCAGGGGGTTTGGGGGGTGCAGCCCCCTATTACACTTTTGTTGTTACACACATACAGTATCGGTAAATTATTTGTAATTATAACTAGACTATAATAACAAACAATTTTTCAATTTCAATATATGATTTTGTGTTTACACTCAAAGTTAATCGCCTAAGTACTTGTGATTAATTGATTAGTTATCATTCGTTTTTCATAAATATTTTTTCCTACTTTACGGCGAGAAGTTCCTTACGGCAAAATATCACATACGGCAAAATTCCATACGGCGAAATGTCCCACACGGCGAAAAGTAACACGGCGATTTGTCCGACGGCGAAGTGTCCAACGGCGAACTGTCATACGGCAAAGTGTCATGGAACCTGAATTTTCACATATAAAAATGCATTCGAATTCAATCCACCCGGCCGGGGAATGAGTTCGAAAATATTGAAAAATAGACGTTTGGGCCGCTTATATGTGTATTTTCACATATAAAAATGCATTCGAATTCAGTCCACCCGGCCGGGGAATGAGTTCGAAAATATTGAAATACGGACGTTTGGGCCGCTTATATGTGTATTTTCACATATAAAATGCATTCGAATTCAGTCCACCCGGCCGGGGTACGAATTTGAAAATATTGAAATACGGACGTTTTGGCCGCTTATATGTGAATTTTCACATATAAAAATGCATTCGAATTCAATCCACCCGGCCGGGGAACGAAATTGAAAAAATGAAAAATAGATTTTTTGGTCGCTTATATGTGTGTTTTTACATATAAACTAGTATTCGAATTCAATCCACCCTGTCGGGGAATGAATTCGAAAATATTGAAAAATAGACGTTTGGGCCGCTTATAGTGTATTTCAATATAAAAATGCATTCGAATTCAGTCCACCCGGCCGGGGTACGAATTTGAAAATAGTGAAATACGGACGTTTTGGCCGCTTATATGTGAATTTTCACATATAAAAATGCATTCGATTTCAATCCACCCGGCCGGGGAACGAACTGAAAAAAATTGAAAAATCGATGTTTTGGTCGCTTATATGTGGGTTTTTTACATATATAATCGTATTCGAATTCAATCCACCCTGGTCGGGGAATGAGTTCGAAAAATATTGAAAAATAGTCGTTTGGCCCGCTTATATGTGCATTCGAATTCAATCCACCCGGCCGGGGTACGAATTTGAGAATATTGAAATACGGACGTTTTGGCCGCTTATATGTGTGTTTTCACATATAAAAATGCATTCGAATTCAATCCACCCGGCCGGGGAATGAGTTCGAAAATATTGAAATACGGACGTTTGGGCCGCTTATATGTGTATTTTCACATATAAAAGGCATTCGAATTCAGCCACCCGGCCGGGGTACGAATTTGAAAATATTGAAATACGGACGTTTTGGCCGCTTATATGTGAATTTTCACATATAAAAATTCATTCGAATTCAATCCACCCGGCCGGGGAACGAAATTGAAAAAAATGAAAAATAGATGTTTTGGTCGCTTATATGTGTGTTTTTACATATAAAAAAGTATTCGAATTCAATCCACCCTGTCGGGGAATGAGTTCGAAAATATTGAAAAATAGTCGTTTGGCCGCTTATATGTGCATTCGAATTCAATTCACCCGGCCGGGGAATGAGTTCGAAAATATTGAAAAATAGACGTTTGGGCCGCTTATATGTGTATTTTCACATATAAAAATGCATTCGAATTCAGTCCACCCGCCGGGGTACGAAATTGAAAATATTGAAATACGGACGTTTTGGCCGCTTATATGTGAATTTCCACATATAAAAATGCATTCGAATTCAGTCCACCCGGCCGGTGTACGAAATTGAAAATATTGAAATACGGACGTTTTGGCCGCTTATATGTGTATTTTCACATATAAAAATGCATTCGAATTCAATCCACCCGGCTGGGGAATGAGTTCGAAAATATTGAAAAATAGACGTTTGGGCTGCTTATATGTGTATTTTCACATATAAAAATGCATTCTAATTCAGTCCACCCGGCCGGTGTACGAATTTGAAAATATTGAAATACGGACGTTTTGGCCGCTTATATGTGAATTTCCACATATAAAAATGCATTCGAATTCAGTCCACCCGGGCGGTGTACGAAATTGAAAATATTGAAATACGGACGTTTTGGCCGCTTATATGTGTATTTTCACATATAAAAATGCATTCGAATTCAATCCACCCGGCCGGGGAACGAATTCGAAAATATTGAAAAATAGACGTTTGGGCCGCTTATATGTGTATTTTCACATATAAAAATGCATTCGAATTCAGTCCACCCGGCCGGGGTACGAAATAGAAAATATTGAAATATGGACGTTTTGGCCGCTTATATGTGAATTTTCACATATAAAAATGCATTCGAATTCAATCCACCCGGCCGGGGAATGAGTTCGAAAATATTGAAAAATAGACGTTTGGGCCTCTTATATGTGTATTTTCACATATAAAAATGCATTCGAATTCAGTCCACCCGGCCGGGGTACGAAATTGAAAATATTGAAATACGGACGTTTTGGCCGCTTATATGTGAATTTCCACATATAAAAATGCATTCGAATTCAGTCCACCCGGCCGGTGTACGAAATTGAAAATATTGAAATACGGACGTTTTGGCCGCTTATATGTGTATTTTCACATATAAAAATGCATTCGAATTCAATCCACCCGGCCGGGGAACGAATTCGAAAATATTGAAAAATAGACGTTTGGGCCGCTTATATGTGAATTTTCACATATAAAAATGCATTCGAATTCAATCCACCCGGCCGGGGAATGAGTTCGAAAATATTGAAAAATAGACGTTTGGGCCGCTTATATGTGTATTTTCACATATAAAAATGCATTCGAATTCAGTCCACCCGGCCGGGGTACGAATTTGAAAATATTGAAATACGGACGTTTTGGCCGCTTATATGTGAATTTTCACATATAAAAATGCATTCGAATTCAATCCACCCGGCCGGGGAACGAAATTGAAAAAATTGAAAAATAGATGTTTTGGTCGCTTATATGTATGTTTTTACATATAAAATAGTATTCGAATTCAATCCACCCTGTCGGGGAATGAATTCGAAAATATTGAAGAATAGACGTTTGGGCCGTTATATGTGTATTTTAACATATAAAAATGCATTCGAATTCAATCCACCCGGCCGGGGTACGAATTTGAAAATATTGAAATACGGACATTTTGGCCGCTTATATATGAATTTTCACATATAAAAATGCATTCGAATTCAATCCACCCGGCCGGGGAACGAAATTGAAAAAATTGAAAAATAGATGTTTTGGTCGCTTATATGTGTGTTTTTACATATAAAATAGTATTCGTATTCAATCCACCCTGTCGGGGAATGAGTTCGAAAAAATTGAAAAATAGTCGTTTGGCCGCTTATATGTGCATTCGAATTCAATTCACCCGGCCGGGGTACGAATTTGAGAATATTGAAATACGGACGTTTTGGCCGCTTATATGTGTGTTTTCACATATAAAAATGCATTCGAATTCAGTCCACCCGGCCGGGGTACGAATTTGAAAATATTGAAATACGGACATTTTGGCCGCTTATATGTGAATTTTCACATATAAAAATGCATTCTAATTCAATCCACCCGGCCGGGGAACGAAATTGAAAAAATTGAAAAATAGATGTTTTGGTCGCTTATATGTGTGTTTTTACATATAAAATAGTATTCGTATTCAATCCACCCTGTCGGGGAATGAGTTCGAAAAAATTGAAAAATAGTCGTTTGGCCGCTTATATGTGCATTCGAATTCAATTCACCCGGCCGGGGTACGAATTTGAGAATATTGAAATACGGACGTTTTGGCCGCTTATATGTGTGTTTTCACATATAAAAATGCATTCGAATTCAGTCCACCCGGCCGGGGTACGAATTTGAAAATATTGAAATACGGACATTTTGGCCGCTTATATGTGAATTTTCACATATAAAAATGCATTCTAATTCAATCCACCCGTCCGGGGAACGAAATTGAAAAAATTGAAAAATAGATGTTTTGGTCACTTATATGTGTGTTTTTACATATAAAATAGTATTCGAATTCAATCCACCCTGTCGGGGAATGAATTCGAAAATATTGAAGAATAGATGTTTTGGCCGCTTATATGTGTATTTTCACATATAAAAATGCATTCGAATTCAATCCACCCGGCCGGGGTACGTAATTGAAAATATTGCAATACGGACGTTTTGGCAGCTTATATGTGTATTTTCACATATAAAAATGCATTCGAATTCAATCCACCCGGCCGGGGAACGAATTCGAAAATATTGAAATACGGACGTTTTGGCCGCTTATATGTGAATTTCCACATATAAAAATGCATTCGAATTCAGTCCACCCGGCCGGTGTACGAAATTGAAAATATTGAAATACGGACGTTTTGGCCGCTTATATGTGTATTTTCACATATAAAAATGCATTCGAATTCAATCCACCCGGCTGGGGAATGAGTTCGAAAATATTGAAAAATAGACGTTTGGGCTGCTTATATGTGTATTTTCACATATAAAAATGCATTCTAATTCAGTCCACCCGGCCGGTGTACGAATTTGAAAATATTGAAATACGGACGTTTTGGCCGCTTATATGGAATTTCCACATATAAAAATGCATTCGAATTCAGTCCACCCGGGCGGTGTACGAAATTGAAAATATTGAAATACGGACGTTTTGGGCCGCTTATATGTGTCTTTTCACATATAAAAATGCATTCGAATTCAATCCACCCGGCCGGGGAACGAATTCGAAAATATTGAAAAATAGACGTTTCGGCCGCTTATATGTGTATTTTCACATATAAAAATGCATTCGAAATTCAGTCCACCCGGCCGGGGTACGAAATAGAAAATATTGAAATATGGACGTTTTGGCCGCTTATATGTGAATTTTCACATATAAAAATGCATTCGAATTCATCCACCCGCCGGGGAATGAGTTCGAAAATATTGAAAAATAGACGTTTGGGCCTCTTATATGTGTATTTCACATATAAAAATGCATTCGAATTCAGTCCCACCCGGCCGGGTACGAAATTGAAAATATTGAAATACGGACGTTTTGGCCGCTTATATGGAATTTTCCACATATAAAAATGCATTCGAATTCAGTCCACCCGGCCGGTTGTACGAAATTGAAAATATTGAAATACGGACGTTTTGGCCGCTTATATGTGTATTTTCACATATAAAAATGCATTCGAATTCAATCCACCCGGCCGGGGAACGAAATCGAAAATATTGAAAAATAGACGTTTCGGCCGCTTATATGTGTATTTTCACATATAAAAATGCATTCGAATTCAATCCACCCGGCCGGGGTACGAAATAGAAAATATTGAAATATGGACGTTTTGGCCGCTTATATGTGAATTTTCACATATAAAAATGCATTCGAATTCAATCCACCGGCCGGGGAATGAGTTCGAAAATATGAAAAATAGACGTTTGGGCCTCTTATATGTGTATTTTCACATATAAAAATGCATTCGAATTCAGTCCACCCGGCCGGGGTACGAAATTGAAAAATTGAAATACGGACGTTTTGGCCGCTTATATGTGAATTTCCACATATAAAAATGCATTCGAATTCAGTCCACCGGCCGGTGTACGAAATTGAAAATATTGAAATACGGACGTTTTGGCCGCTTATATGTGTATTTTCACATATAAAATGCATTCGAATTCAATCCACCCGGCCGGGGAACGAATTCGAAAATATTGAAAATAGACGTTTGGGCGCTTATATGTGAATTTTTCACATATAAAAATGCATTCGAATTCAATCCACCCGGCCGGGGAATGAGTTCGAAAATATTGAAAAATAGACGTTTGGGCCGCTTATATGTGTATTTTCACATATAAAAATGCATTCGAATTCAGTCCACCCGGCCGGGGTACGAATTTGAAAATATTGAAATACGGACGTTTTGGCCGCTTATATGTGAATTTTCACATATAAAAATGCATTCGAATTCAATCCACCCGGCCGGGGAACGAAATTGAAAAATTGAAAAATAGATGTTTTGGTCGCTTATATGTATGTTTTTACATATAAAATAGTATTCGAATTCAATCCACCCTGTCGGGGAATGAATTCGAAAATATTGAAGAATAGACGTTTGGGCCGTTATATGTGTATTTTAACATATAAAATGCATTCGAATTCAATCCACCCGGCCGGGGTACGAATTTGAAAATATTGAAATACGGACATTTTGGCCGCTTATATATGAATTTTCACATATAAAAATGCATTCGAATTCAATCCACCCGGCCGGGGAACGAAATTGAAAAAATTGAAAAATAGATGTTTTGGTCGCTATATGTGTGTTTTTACATATAAAATAGTATTCGTATTCAATCCACCCTGTCGGGGAATGAGTTCGAAAAAATTGAAAAATAGTCGTTTGGCCGCTATATGTGCATTCGAATTCAATTCACCGGCCGGGGTACGAATTTGAGAATATTGAAATACGGACGTTTTGGCCGCTTATATGTGTGTTTTCACATATAAAATGCATTCGAATTCAGTCCACCCGGCCGGGGTACGAATTTGAAAATATTGAAATACGGACATTTTGGCCGCTTATATGTGAATTTTCACATATAAAAATGCATTCTAATTCAATCCACCCGTCCGGGGAACGAAATTGAAAAAATTGAAAAATAGATGTTTTGGTCACTTATATGTGTGTTTTTACATATAAAATAGTATTCGAATTCAATCCACCCTGTCGGGGAATGAATTCGAAAATATTGAAGAATAGATGTTTGGGCCGTTATATGTGTATTTAACATATAAAAATGCATTCGAATTCAATCCACCCCGGCCGGGGTACGAATTTGAAAATATTGAAATACGGACATTTTGGCCGCTTATATATGAATTTTCACATATAAAAATGCATTCGAATTCAATCCACCCGGCCGGGGAACGAAATTGAAAAAAATGAAAAATAGATGTTTGGGCGCTTATATGTGTGTTTTTTACATATAAAATAGTATTCGAATTCAATCCACCCTGTCGGGGAATGAGTTCGAAAATATTGAAAAATAGTCGTTTGGCCGCTTATATGTGCATTCGAATTCAATTCACCCGGCCGGGGTACGAATTTGAGAATATTGAAATACGGACGTTTTGGCCGCTTATATGTTAATTTTCACATATAAAAATGCATTCGAAATCAAACCACCCGGCCGGGGAATGAGTTCGAAAATATTGAAAAATAGACGTTGGGGCCGCTTATATGTGGTATTTTCACATATAAAATGCATTCGAATTCAGTCCACCCGGCCGGGGTACGAAATTGAAAATATTGAAATACGGACGTTTTGGCCGCTTATATGTGAATTTCCACATATAAAAAATGCATTCGAATTCAGTCCACCCGGCCGGTGTACGAAATTGAAAATATTGAAATACGGACGTTTTGGCCGCTTATATGTGTATTTTCACATATAAAAATGCATTCGAATTCAATCCACCCGGCCGGGGTACGTAATTGAAAATATTGCAATACGGACGTTTTGGCAGCTTATATGTGTATTTTCACATATAAAAATGCATTCCGAATTCAATCCACCCGGCCGGGGAACGAATTCGAAAATATTGAAATACGGACGTTTTGGCCGCTTATATGTGAATTTCCACATATAAAATGCATTCGAATTCAGTCCACCCGGCCGGGGTACGAAATTGAAAATATTGAAATATGGACGTTTTGGCCGCTTATATGTCAATTTTCACATATAAAAATGCATTCGAATTCAATCCACCCGGCTGGGGAATGAGTTCGAAAATATTGAAAAATAGACGTTTGGGCTGCTTATATGTGTATTTTCACATATAAAAATGCATTCGAATTCAGTCCACCCGGCCGGTGTAACGAATTTGAAAATATTGAAATACGGACGTTTTGGCCGCTTATATGTGAATTTCCACATATAAAAATGCATTCGAATTCAGTCCACCCGGCCGGTGTACGAAATTGAAAATATTGAAATACGGACGTTTTGGCCGCTTATATGTGTATTTTCACATATAAAAATGCATTCGAATTCAATCCACCCGGCCGGGGAACGAATTCGAAAATATTGAAAAATAGACGTATGGGCCGCTTATATGTGTATTTTCACATATAAAAATGCATTCGAATTCAGTCCACCCGGCCGGGTACGAAATAGAAAATATTGAAATATGGACGTTTTGGCCGCTTATATGTGAATTTTCACATATAAAAAATGCATTCGCATTCAATCCACCCGGCCGGGGAATGAGTTCGAAAATATTGAAAAATAGACGGTTTGGGCCGCTTATATGTGTATTTTCACATATAAAAATGCATTCGAATTCAGTCCCCCCGGCCGGGGTACGAAATTGAAAATATTGAAATACGGACGTTTTGGCCGCTTATATGTGAATTTTCACATATAAAAATGCATTCGAATTCAATCCACCCGGCCGGGGTACGAAATTGAACATATTGAAATACGGACGTTTTGGCCGCTTATATGTGAATTTTTACATATAAAAATGCTTTCGAATTCAATCCACCCGGCCGGGGAATGAATACGAAAATATTGAAAAATAGACGTTTGGCCGCTTATATGTGTATTTTCACATATAAAAATGCATTCGAATTCAATCCACCCGGCCGGGGAATGAAATTGAAAATATTGAAAAATAGACGTTTGGCCGCTTATATGTGAATTTTCACATATAAAAATGCATTCGAATTCAATCCACCCGGCCGGGGAACGAATTCGAATAATATTGAAAAATAGACGTTTGGGCCGCTTATATGTGAATTTTCACATATAAAAATGCATTCGAATTCAATCCACCCGGCCGGGGAATGAGTTCGAAAATATTGAAAAATAGACGTTTGGGCCGCTTATATGTGTATTTTCACATATAAAAATGCATTCGAATTCAATCCACCCGGCCGGGGTACGAATTTGAAAATATTGAAATACGGACGTTTGGCCGCTTATATGTGAATTTTCACATATAAAAATGCATTCGAATTCAATCCACCCGGCCGGGGAACGAAATTGAAAAATTGAAAATAGACTGTTTTGGTCCGCTTATATGTATGTTTTTACATATAAAATAGTATTCGAATTCAATCCACCCTGTCGGGGAATGAATTCGAAATATTGAAGAATAGACGTTTGGGCCGTTATATGTGTATTTTAACATATAAAATGCATTCGAATTTAATTCCACCCGGCAGGGTACGAATTTGGAAAATATTGAAATACGGACATTTTGGCCGCTTATATATGAATTTTCACATATAAAAATGCATTCGAATTCAATCCACCCGGCCGGGAACGAAATTGAAAAATTGAAAAATAGATGTTTTGGTCGCTTATATGTGTGTTTTTACATATAAAATAGTATTCGTATTCAATCCACACTGTCGGGGAATGAGTTCGAAAAAATTGAAAATAGTCGTTTGGCCGCTTATATGTGCATTCGAATTCAATTCACCGGCCGGGGTACGAATTTGAGAATATTGAAATACGGACGTTTTGGCCGCTATATGTGTGTTTTCACATATAAAATGCATTCGAATTCAGTCCACCCGGCCGGGGTACGAATTTGAAAATATTGAAATACGGACATTTTGGCCGCTTATATGTGAATTTCACATATAAAAATGCATTCTAATTCAATCCACCCGTCCGGGGAACGAAATTGAAAAAATTGAAAATAGATGTTTTGGTCAACTTATATGTGTGTTTTTACATATAAAATAGTATTCGAATTCAATCCACCCTGTCGGGGAATGAATTCGAAATATTGAAGAATAGATGTTTGGGCCGTTTATATGTGTATTTTAACATATAAAAATGCATTCGAATTCAATCCACCCGGCCGGGGTACGAATTTGAAAATATTGAAATACGGACATTTTGGCCGCTTATATATGAATTTTCACATATAAAAATGCATTCGAATTCAATCCACCCGGCCGGGGAACGAAATTGAAAAAAATGAAAAATAGATGTTTTGGGCGCTTATATGTGTGTTTTACATATAAAATAGTATTCGAATTCAATCCACCCTGTCGGGGAATGAGTTCGAAAATATTGAAAAATAGTCGTTTGGCCGCTTATATGTGCATTCGAATTCAATTCACCCGGCCGGGGTACGAATTTGAGAATATTGAAATACGGACGTTTTGGCCGCTTATCTGTTAATTTTCACATATAAAAATGCATCGAATCAAACCACCCGGCCGGGGAATGAGTTCGAAAATATTGAAAAATAGACGTTTGGGCCCGCTTATATGTGTATTTTCACATATAAAATGCATTCGAATTCAGTCCACCCGGCCGGGGTACGAAATTGAAAATATTGAAATACGGACGTTTTGGCCGCTTATATGTGAATTTCCACATATAAAAATGCATTCGAATTCAGTCCACCCGGCCGGTGTACGAAATTGAAAATATTGAAATACGGACGTTTTGGCCGCTTATATGTGTATTTTTCACATATAAAAATGCATTCGAATTCAATCCACCCGGCCGGGGTACGTAATTGAAAATATTGCAATACGGACGTTTTGGCAGCTTATATGTGTATTTTCACATATAAAAATGCATTCGAATTCAATCCACCCGGCCGGGGAACGAATTCGAAAATATTGAAATACGGACGTTTTGGCCGCTTATATGTGAATTTCCACATATAAAATGCATTCGAATTCAGTCCACCCGGCCGGGGTACGAAATTGAAAATATTGAAATATGGACGTTTTGGCCGCTTATATGTCAATTTTCACATATAAAAATGCATTCGAATTCAATCCACCCGGCTGGGGAATGAAGTTCGAAAATATTGAAAAATAGACGTTTGGGCTGCTTATATGTGTATTTTCACATATAAAAATGCATTCGAATTTCAGTCCACCCGGCCGGTGTACGAATTTGAAAATATTGAAATACGGACGTTTTGGCCGCTTATATGTGAATTTCCACATATAAAAATGCATTCGAATTCAGTCCACCCGGCCGGTGTACGAAATTGAAAATATTGAAATACGGACGTTTTGGCCGCTTATATGGTATTTTCACATATAAAAATGCATTCGAATTCAATCCACCGGCCGGGGAAACGAATTCGAAAATATTGAAAAAATAGACGTATGGGCCGCTTATATGTGTATTTTCACATATAAAAATGCATTCGAATTCAGTCCACCCGGCCCGGGGTACGAAATAGAAAATATTGAAATATGGCACGTTTTGGCCGCTTATATGTGAATTTTCACATATAAAAATGCATTCGCATTCAACCACCCGGCCGGGGAATGAGTCGAAAATATTGAAAATAGCGTTTGGGCCGCTTATATGGTGTATTTTCACATATAAAAATGCATTCGACTTCAGTCCCCCCGGCCGGGGTACGAAATTGAAAATATTGAAATACGGACGTTTTGGCCGCCTTATATGTGAATTTTCACATATAAAATGCATTCGAATTCAATCCCACCCGGCCGGGGTACGAAATTGAACATATTGAAATACGGACGTTTTGGCGCTTATATGTGAATTTTCACATATAAAAATGCATTCGAATTCAATCCACCCGGCCGGTGAATGAATTCGAAATATTGAAAAATTAGACGTTTGGCCGCTTATATGTGTATTTTCACATATAAAAATGCATTCGAATTCAATCCACCCGGCCGGTGAATGAATTTGAAAATATTGAAAAATAGGCGTTTGGCCGCTTATATGTGAATTTTCACATATAAAAATGCATTCGAATTCAATCCACCCGGCCGGTGAATGAATTCGATAATATTGAAAAATAGACGTTTGGCCGCTTATATGTGAATTTTCACATATAAAATGCATTCGAATTCAATCCACCCGGCCGGGGAATGAATTCGAAAATATTGAAAAATAGACGTTTGGGCCGTTATTTGTGTATTTTAACATATAAAAATGCATTCGAATTCAATCCACCCGGCCGGTACGAATTTGAAAATATTACATACGGACATTTTGGCCGCTTATATATGAATTTTCACATATAAAATGCATTCGAATTCAATCCACCCGGCCGGGGAACGAATTTGAGAATATTGAAATACGGACGTTTTGGCCGCTTATATGTGGTTTTTACATATAAAATAGTATTCGAATTCAATCCACCCTGTCGGGGAATGAATTCGAAAATATTGAAAAATAGACGTTTGGGCCGCTTATATGTGTATTTTCACATATAAAAATGCATTCGAATTTAATTCAACCCGGCAGGGGTACGATTTGAGAATATTGAAATACGACGTTTTTGGCCGCTTATAGTGTGTTTTCACATATAAAAATGCATTCGAATTCAGTCCACCCGGCCGGGGTACGAATTTGAAAATATTGAAAATTTAGACGTTTTGGCCCTTATTGTATTCTCACATATAAAAATGGATTCGAATTCAATCCACCCGGCAGGGAACGAAATTGAAAATATTGAAATATAGTCGGTTAGGTCGCTCTTATGTGTGTTTTTACATTAAAATAGTATTCGAATTCAATCCACCCGGCCGGGGAATGAGTTCGAAAATATTGAAAAATAGACGTTTGGCCGCTTATATGTGTATTTTCACATATAAAACTGCATCGAATTCAGTCCCCCCGGCGGGGTACGAAATAGAAAATATTGAAATATGGACGTTTTGGCCGCTTATATGTGAATTTTCACATATAAAATGCATTCGAATTCAATCCACCCGGCCGGGGTACGAATTTGAAAATATTGAAAATTTAGACGTTTTGGCCCTTATATGTGTATTCTCACATATAAAAATGGATTCGAATTCAATCCACCCGGCAGGGAACGAAATTGAAAAATATTGAAATATAGTCGGTTAGGTCGCTCTTATGTGTGTTTTTACATATAAAATAGTATTCGAATTCAATCCACCCGGCCGGGGAATGAGTTCGAAAATATTGAAAAATAGACGTTTGGCCGCTTATATGTGTATTTTCACATATAAAAATGCATTCGAATTCAGTCCACCCGGCCGGGGTACGAAATAGAAAATATTGAAATATGGACGTTTTGGCCGCTTATATGTGAATTTTCACATATAAAAATGCATTCGAATTCAATCCACCCGGCCGGGGAATGAGTTCGAAAATATTGAAAAATAGACGTTTGGGCCGCTTATATGTGTATTTTCACATATAAAAATGCATTCGAATTCAGTCCACCCGGCCGGGGTACGAAATTGAAAATATTGAAATACGGACGTTTTGGCCGCTTATATGTGAATTTTCACATATAAAAATGCATTCGAATTCAATCCACCCGGCCGGGGTACGAAATTGAAAATATTGAAATACGGACGTTTTGGCCCGCTTATATGTGAATTTTCACATATAAAAATGCATTCGAATTCAATCCACCCGGCCGGTGAATGAATTCGAAAATATTGAAAAATAGACGTTTGGCCGCTTATATGTGAATTTTCACATATAAAATGCATTCGAATTCAATCCACCCGGCCGGTGAATGAATTCGAAATATTGAAAAATAGACGTTTTGGCCGCTTATATGTGAATTTTCACATATAAAAATGCATTCGAATTCAATCCACCCGGCCGGGGAATGAATTCGAAAATATTGAAAAATAGACGTTTGGGCCGTTATTTGTGTATTTTAACATATAAAAATGCATTCGAATTCAATCCACCCGGCCGGGGTACGAATTTGAAAATATTGAAATACGGACATTTTGGCCGCTTATATATGAATTTTCACATATAAAAATGCATTCGAATTCAATCCACCCGGCCGGGGAACGAATTTGAGAATATTGAAATACGGACGTTTTGGCCGCTTATATGTGTGTTTTTACATATAAATAGTATTCGAATTCAATCCACCCTGTCGGGGAATGAATTCGAAAATATTGAAAAATAGACGTTTGGGCCGCTTATATGTGTATTTTCACATATAAAAATGCATTCGAATTTAATTCACCGGCAGGGGTACGAATTTGAGAATATGAAATACGGACGTTTTGGCCGCTTATATGTGTGTTTTCACATATAAAAATGCATTCGAATTCAGTCCACCCGGCCGGGGTACGAATTTGAAAATATTGAAAATTTAGACGTTTTGGCCCTTATATGTGTATTCTCACATATAAAATGGATTCGAATTCAATCCACCCGGCAGGGAACGAAATTGAAAATATTGCAATATAGTCGGTTAGGTCGCTCTTATGTGTGTTTTTACATATAAAATAGTATTCGAATTCAATCCACCCGGCCGGGGAATGAGTTCGAAATATTGAAAAATAGACGTTTGGCCGCTATATGTGTATTTTCACATATAAAATGCATTCGAATTCAATCCACCGGTGGTGAATGAATTCGAAAATATTGAAAAATAGACGTTTGGCCGCTTATATGTGTATTTTCACATATAAAATGCATTCGAATTGAATCACCCGGCCAGAGAATGAGTTCGAAAATATTGAAAATAGACGTTTGGAACGCTTATATGTGTATTTTCACATATAAAAATGCATTCGAATTCAATCCACCCGGCCCGGGGAACGAAATTGAAAAAATTTAAAAATAGTTGGTTTGGGCTGCTTATATGTGTATTTTCACATATAAAAATGCATTCGAATTCAGTCCACCCGGCCGGTGTACGAATTTGAAAATATTGAAATACGGACGTTTTGACCGCTTATATGTGAATTTCCACATATAAAATGCATTCGAATTCAATACACCCGGCTGGGGACGAAATTGAAAAATTGAAAAATAGATGGTTTGGTCGCTTATATGTGTGTTTTTACATATAAAATAGTATTCGAATTCAATCCACCCTGTCGGGAATGAATTCGAAAATATTGAAATACGGACGTTTTGGCCGCTTATATGTGAATTTTTACCTATAAAAATGCATTCGAATTCAATCTAAACGGCCGGAGAACGAAATTGAAAATTTTGAAAATTTAGACGTTTTGGCCCTTATATGTGAATTTTCACATATAAAAATGCATTCGAATTCAATTCACCCGGCCGGGGTACGAATTGAAAATATTGAAATGCGGACGTTTTGGCCGCTTATATGTGAATTTTCACCATATAAAAATGCATTCGAATTCAATCCACCCGGCCGGGGACGAAATTGAAAAAAATTTACAAAATAGATGGTTTGGTCGCTTATATGTGGTTTTTACATATAAAATAGTATTCGAGTTCAATCCACCCTGTCGGGGAATGAATTCGAAAAGATTGAAATATAGACGTTTGGGCCGCTTATATGTGTATTTCACATATAAAAATGCATTCGAATTCAATCCACCCGGCCGGGGAACGAAATTGAAAAAATTGAAAAATAGACGTTTTGGCCGCTTATATGTGTGTTTTTACATATAAAATAGCATTCGAATTCAATCCACCCGGTCGGGGAATGAATTCGAAAATATTGAAAATAGACGTTTTTGGCCGCTTATATGTGTGTTTTCACATATGAAAATGCATTCGAATTGAATCACCCGGCCAGAGAATGAGTTCGAAAATATTGAAAATAGACGTTTTGAACGCTTATATGTGTGTTTCACATATAAAATGCACTCGAATTCAATCTAAACGGCCGGAGAACGAAATTGAAAATTTTGAAAATTTTAGACGTTTTGGCCCTTATATGTGAATTTTTCACATATAAAAATGCATTCGAATTCAATTCACCCGGCCGGGGTACGAATTTGAAAATATTGAAATGCGGACGTTTTGGCCGCTTATATGTGTATTTTCACAGATAAAATGCATTCGAATTCAGTCCACCCGGCGGGGAACGAAATTGAAAAAATTGAAAACTAGATGGTTTGGTCGCTTATATGTGTTTTTTACATATAAAAAGCATTCGTATTCAATCCACCCGGTCGGGGAATGAATTGGAAAATATTGAAAAATAGACGTTTGGCCGCTTATATGTGAATTTTCACATATAAAAATGCATTCGAATTCAGTCCACCCGGCCGGGGAACGAAATTGAAAAAATTTAAAAATAGATGGTTTGGTCGCTTATATGTGTGTTTTTAATATAAAATAGTATTCGAATTCATCCACCCTGTCGGGGAATGAATTCGAAAATATTGAATATAAGACGTTTGGGCCGCTTATAGTGTATTTTCACATATAAAATGCATTCGAATTCAATCCACCGGCCGGGGAACGAAATTGAAAAAATTGAAAACTAGATGGTTTGGTCGCTTATATGTGTGTTTTTACATATAAAAAGCATTCGTATTCAATCCACCCGGTCGGGGAATGAATTGGAAAATATTGAAAAATAGACGTTTGGCCGCTTATATGTGTGTTTTCACATATAAAAATGCATTCGAATTGAATCCACCGGCCAGAGAATGAGTTCGAAAATATTGAAAAATAGACGTTTTGAACGCTTATATGTGTATTTTCACATATAAAAATGCATTCGAATTCAATCCACCCGACCAGAGAATGTTTGAAAATATTGAAAAATAGACATTTGAACGCTTATATGTGTATTTTCACATATAAAAATGCATTCGAATTCAATCCACCCGGCCGGGGAATGAATTCGAAAATATTGAAAAATAGACTTTGGCCGCTTATATGTGTATTTTCACATATAAAAATGCATTCAATTCAATCCACCCGGCCGGGGTACGAAATTGAATATTGAAATACGACGTTTTGGCCGCTTATATGTGTATTTTCACATATAAAAATGCATTCAATTCAATCCACCCGGCCGGGACGAAATTGAAAAATTGAAAATAGATGGTTTGGTCGCTTATTTTGTGTTATTACTATAAAATAGTATTCGAATTCAATCCACCCGTCCGGGAGATTCGAAAATTTGAAAAATAGACGTTTGGGCCGCTTATATGTGTATTTTCACATATAAAAATGCATTCGAATTCAGTCCACCCGCCGGGTACGAAATTGAAAATAATGAAATACGGACGTTTTGGCCGCTTATATGTGATTTTCCGTAACCGGACATTTTGCCGTATGACACTTCGCCGTCGGACCCTTCGCCGTAAACATTTCGCGTATGAGACCTTTTGCCGTATAACATTTCGCCGTATGAGACATCTCGCCGTATAACATTTCGCCGTATGAGACACTTGCCGTACGCGATTGGGTTATAGGGTTATAGGGTTATTGGTTGAGCAGGGGGTTTGGGGGGTGCAGCCCCCTATTACACTTTGTTTTACACATCATCGGTAAATTATTTGTTAATTATAACTAGACTATAATACAAACAATTTTTCAATTTCAATATATGATTTTGTGTTTACACTCAAAGTTAATCGCCTAAGTACTTGTGATTAATTGATTAGTTATCATTCGTTTTTCATAATATTTTTTCCTACTTTACGGCGAGAAGTTCCTTACGGCAAAATATCACATACGGCAAATTCCATACGGCGAAATGTCCCACACGGCGAAAAGTAACACTGCGATTTGTCCGACGGCGAAGTGTCCAACGGCGAACTGTCATACGGCAAGTGTCATGGAACCTGAATTTTCACATATAAAAATGCATTCGAATTCAATCCACCCGCCGGGGAATGAGTTCGAAAATATTGAAAAATAGACGTTTTGGCCGCTTATATGTGTATTTTCACATATAAAATGCATTCGAATTCAGTCCACCCGGCCGGGGAATGAGTTCGAATATTGAAATACGGACGTTTGGGCCGCTTATATGTGTATTTCACATATAAAAATGCATTCGAATTCAGTCCACCCGGCCGGGGTACGAATTTGAAAATATTGAAATACGGACGTTTTGGCCGCTTATATGTGAATTTTCACATATAAAATGCATTCGAATTCAATCCACCCGGCCGGGGACGAAATTGAAAAATTGAAAAATAGATTTTTGGTCGCTTATATGTGTTTTACATATAAAATAGTATTCGAATTCAATCCACCCTGTCGGGGAATGAATTCGAAAATATTGAAAAATAGACGTTTGGGCCGCTTATATGTGTATTTTCACATATAAAATGCATTCGAATTCAGTCCACCCGGCCGGGGTACGAATTTGAAAATATTGAAATACGACGTTTTGGCCGCTATATGTGAATTTTCACATATAAAAATGCATTCGATTCAATCCACCCGCCGGGGAACGAAATTGAAAAAATTGAAAATATGTTTTGGTCGCTTCTATGTGTGTTTTTACATATATATATATCGAATTCAATCCACCCGTCGGGAATGAGTTCGAAAATATTGAAATATCGTTTGCCGCTATATGTGCATTCGAATTCATCCACCCGGCCGGGGTACGAATTTGAGATATTGAAATACGGACGTTTTGGCCGCTTATATGTTGTGTTTTCACATATAAAAATGCATTCGAATTCAATCCACCCGGCCGGGGAATGAGTTCGAAAATATTGAAATACGGGACGTTTGGGCCGCTTATATGTGTATTTTCACATATAAAAATGCATTCGAATTCAGTCCACCCGGCCGGGGTACGAATTTGAAAATATTGAAATACGGACGTTTTGGCCGCTTATATGTTAATTTTCACATATAAAAATTCATTCGAATTCAATCCACCCGGCCGGGGAACGAAATTGAAAAAAAATGAAAAAATAGATGTTTTGGTCGCTTATATGTGTGTTTTTACATATAAAAAGTATTCGAATTCAATCCACACTGTCGGGGAATGAGTTCGAAAATATTGAAAAATAGTCGTTTGGCCGCTTATATGTGCATTCGAATTCAATTCACCCGGCCGGAATGATTCGAAAATTGAAAAATGACGTTTGGCCGCTTATATGTATTTTCACATATAAAAATGCATTCGAATTCAGTCCACCCGCCGGGTACGAAATTGAAAATTTGAAATACGGACGTTTTGGCCGCTTATATGTAATTTCCACTATAAAAATGCATTCGAATTCATCCACCCGGCCGGGGTACGAAATTGAAAATATTGAAATACGGACGTTTTGGCCGCTTATATGTGTATTTTCACATATAAAATGCATTCGAATTCAATCCACCCGGCTGGGGAATGAGTTCGAAAATATTGAAAAATAGACGTTTGGCTGCTTATATGTGTATTTTCACATATAAAAATGCATTCTAATTCATCCACCCGGCCGGGGTACGAATTGAAAATTTGAAATACGGACGTTTTGGCCGCTTATATGTGAATTTCCACATAAAAATGCATTCGAATTCATCCACCCGGCGGGTACGAATTGAAAATATTGAAAATGGACGTTTTGGCCGCTTATAGTGTATTTTCACATATAAAAATGCATTCGAATTCAATCCACCCGGCCGGGGAACGAATTCGAAAATATTGAAAAATAGACGTTTGGGCCGCTTATATGTGTATTTCACATATAAAAATGCATTCGAATTCAGTCCACCCGGCCGGGGTACGAAATAGAAAATATTGAAAATATGGACGTTTTGGCCGCTTATATGTGAATTTTCACATATAAAAATGCATTCGATTCAATCCACCCGGCCGGGGAATGAGTTCGAAAATAGTGAAAAATAGACGTTTGGGGCCTTCTATATGTGTATTTTCACATATAAAAATGCATTCGAATTCAGTCCCACCCGGCCGGGGTACGAATTGAAAATATTGAAATACGGACGTTTTGGCCCTTATATGTGATTTCCACATATAAAAATGCATTCGAATTCAGTCCACCCGGCCGTGTGTACGAAAGTTGAAAATATTGAAATAACGGACGTTTTGGCCGCTTATATGTGTATTTTCACATATAAAAAATGCATTCGAATTCATCCACCCGGCCGGGGAACGATTCGAAAATATTGAAAAAATAGACGTTTTGGGCCGCTTATATGTGAATTTTTCACATATAAAATGCATTCGAATTCAATCCACCCGGCCGGGGAATGAGTTCGAAAATATTGAAAATAGACGTTTGGGCCGCTTAATGTGTATTTTCACATATAAAAATGCATTCGAATTCATCCACCCGGCCGGGGTACGAATTTGAAAATATTGAAATACGGACGTTTTGGCCGCTTATATGTGAATTTTCACATATAAAAATGCATTCGAATTCAATCCACCCGGCCGGGAACTAATTGAAAAAATTGAAAAATAGATGTTTTGGTCGCTTATATGTATTTTTTACATATAAAATAGTATTCGAATTCAATCCACCCTGTCGGGGAATGAATTCGAAAATATTGAAGAATAGACGTTTGGGCCGTTATAATGTGTATTTTAACATATAAAAATGCATTCGAATTCAATCCACCCGGCCGGGGTACGAATTTGAAATATTGAAATACGGACATTTTGGCCGCTTATATATGAATTTTCACATATAAAAATGCATTGCGAATTCAATCCACCCGGCCGGGGAACGAATTGAAAAAATTGAAAAATAGAATTTTTGGTCGCTTATATGTGTGTTTTACATATAAATAGTATTCGTATTCAATCCACCCTGTCGGGGAATGAGTTCGAAAAAATTGAAAAATAGTCGTTTTGGCCGCTTATATGTGCATTCGAATTCAATTTCAACACCGGCCGGGGTACGAATTTGAGAATATTGAAATACGGACGTTTTGGCCGCTTATTGTGTGTTTCACATATAAAATGCATTCCGAATTAGTCCACGCCGGCCGGTGTACGAATTTGAAAATATTGAAATACGGACATTTTGGCCGCTTATATGTGATTTTCACATATAAAAATGCATTCTAATTCAATCCACCCTGCCGGGAACGAAAATTGAAAAAATTGAAAAATAGATGTTTTGGTCGCTTATATGTGTGTTTTTACATATAAAATAGTATTCGTATTCAATCCACCCTGTCGGGATGAGTTCGCAAAAATGTGAAAATAGTCGTTTGGCCGCTTATATGGTGCATTCGAATTCATTCACCCGGCCGGGGTACGATTTGAGAATATTGAAATACGGACGTTTTGGCCGCTTATAGTGTGTTTTCACATATAAAAATGCATTCGAATTCAGTCCACCCGGCCGGGGTACGAATTTGAAAATATTGAAATACGGACGTTTTGGCCGCTTATATTGATTTTCACATATAAAATGCATTCGAATTCAATCCACCCTCCGGGAACGAAATTGAAAAATTGAAAAATAGATGTTTGGTCACTTATATGTGTGTTTTTACATATAAAATAGTATTCGAATTCAATCCACCCTGTCTGGATGAATTCGAAAATATTGAAAATAGATGTTTTGGCCGCTTATATGTGTATTTTCACATATAAAAATGCATTCGAATTCAATCCACCCGGCCGGGGTACGAATTGAAAATATTGCAAACGGACGTTTTGGCAGCTTATATGTGTATTTTCACATATAAAAATGCATTCGAATTCAATCCACCCGGCCGGGGAACGAATTCGAAAATATTGAAATACGGACGTTTTGGCCGCTTATATGTGAATTCCACATATAAACAATGCAATTCGAATTCAGTCCAACCCGGCCGGTGTACGAATTGAAAATATTGAAATACGGACGTTTTGGCCGCTTATATGTGTATTTTCACATATAAAAATGCATTCGAATTCAATCCACCCGGCTGGGGAATGAGTTCGAAATATTGAAAATAGACTTTGGGCTGCTTATATGTGTATTTCACATATAAAAATGCATTCTAATTCAGTCACCCGGCCGGGTACTAATTTGAAAATATTGAAAAATACGGACGTTTTGGGCCGCTTATATGGTGAATTTCCACATATAAAATGCATTCGAATTCAGTCCACCCGGGCGGTGTACGAAATTGAAAATATTGAAATACGGACGTTTGGCCGCTTATATGTGTATTTTCACATATAAAAATGCATTCGAAGTTCAATCCACGCCGGCCGGGGGAACGAATTCGAAAATATTGAAAAAATAGACGTTTGGGGGCCGCTTATATGTGTATTTTCACATATAAAATGCATTCGAATTCAGTTCCACCCGGCCGGGGTACGAAATAGAAAATATTGAAATATGGACGTTTTTGGCCGCTTATATGTGAATTTTCACATATAAAAATGCATTCGAATTCAATCCACCCGGCCGGGGAATGAGTTCGAAAATATTGAAAAATAGACGTTTGGGCCTCTTATATGTGTATTTTCACATATAAAAATGCATTCGAATTCAGTCCACCCGGCCGGGGGTACGAAATTGAAATATTGAAATACGGACGTTTGGCCGCTTATATGTGAATTTCCACATATAAAATGCATTCGAATTCAGTCCACCGCCGGTGTACGAAATTGAAAATATTGAAATACGGACGTTTGGCCGCTTATATGGTGTATTTTCACATATAAAAATGCATTCGAATTCAATCCACCCGGCCGTGGAACGAAATTCGAAAATATTGAAAAATAGACGTTTGGGCGCTTATATGTGAATTTTCACATATAAAATGCATTCGAATTCAATCCACCCGGCCGGGGAATGAGTTCGAAAATATTGAAAAATAGACGTTTGGGCCGGCTTATATGTGTATTTTCACATATAAAAATGCATTCGAATTCAGTCCACCCGGCCGGGGTACGAATTTGAAAATATTGAAATACGGACGTTTTGGCCGCTTATATGTGAATTTTCACATATAAAATGCATTCGAATTCAATCCACCCGGCCGGGGAACGAAATTGAAAAAATTGAAAAATAGATGTTTTGGGGTCGCTTATATGTATGTTTTTACATATAAAATAGTATTCGAATTCAATCCACCCTGTCGGGGGAATGAATTCGAAAAATTGAAGAATAGCGTTTGGGCCTGTTATATGTGTATTTTAACATATAAAAATGCATTCGAATTCAATCCACCCGGCCGGGGTACGAATTTGAAAATATTGAAATACGGACATTTTGGCCGCTTATATATGATTTTCACATATAAAATGCATGTCGAATTCATCCACCCGCCGGAAGAAATTGAAAAAAATTGAAAAAATAGATGTTTTGGTCGCTTATATGTGTGTTTTTACATATAAAATAGTATTCGTATTCATCCACCCTGTCGGGGAATGAGTTCGAAAAAATTGAAAAATAGTCGTTTGGCCGCTTATATGTGCATTCGAATTCAATTCACCCGGCCGGGGTACGATTTGAGAATATTGAAATACGGACCGTTTTGGCCGCTTATATGTGTGTTTTCACATATAAAAATGCATTCGAATTCAGTCCACCCGGCCGGGGTACGAAATTTGAAAATATTGAAAATACGGACATTTTGGCCGCTTATATGTGAATTTTCACATATAAAAATGCAATTCTAATTCAAGATCCACCCGTCCTGGGAACGAAATTGAAAAAATTGAAAAATAGATTTTTGGTCACTTATATGTGTGTTTTTACATATAAAATAGTATCGAATTCAATCCACCCTGTCGGGGAATGAATTCGAAAATATTGAAGAATAGATTGTTGGGTGCCGTTATATGTGTATTTTAACATATAAAAATGCATTCGAATTCAATCCACCCGGCCGGGGTACGAATTTGAAAATATTGAAATCGGACATTTTGGCCGCTTATATATGAATTTTCACATATAAAAATGCATTCGAATTCAATCCACCCGGCCGGGGGAACGAAATTGAAAAAAAATGAAAAATAGATGTTTTGGGCGCTTATATGTGTGTTTTTACATATAAAATAGTATTCGAATTCAATCCACCCTGTCGGGGAATGAGTTCGAAAATATTGAAAAATAGTCGTTTGGCCGCTTATATGTGCATTCGAATTCAATTCACCCGGCCGGGGTACGAATTTGAGAATATTGAAATACGGACGTTTTGGCCGCTTATATGTTATTTTCACATATAAAAATGCATTCGAAATCAAACCACCCGCGGGGAATGAGTTCGAAAATATTGAAAAATAGACGTTTGGGCCGCTTATATGTGTATTTTCACATATAAAATGCATTCGAATTCAGTCCACCCGGCCGGGGTACGAAATTGAAAATATTGAAATACGGACGTTTTGGCCGCTTATATGTGAATTTCCACATATAAAAATGCATTCGAATTCAGTCCACCCGGCCGGTGTACGAAATTGAAAATATTGAAATACGGACGTTTTGGCCGCTTATATGTGTATTTTCACATATAAAAATGCATTCGAATTCAATCCACCCGGCCGGGGTACGTAATTGAAAATATTGCAATACGGACGTTTTGGCAGCTTATATGTGTATTTTCACATATAAAAATGCATTCGAATTCAATCCACCCGGCCGGGGAACGAATTCGAAATATTGAAATACGGACGTTTTGGCCGCTTATATGTGAATTTCCACATATAAAAATGCATTCGAATTCAGTCCACCCGGCCGGGGTACGAAATTGAAAATATTGAAATATGGACGTTTTGGCCGCTTATATGTCAATTTTCACATATAAAAATGCATTCGAATTCAATCCACCCGGCTGGGGAATGAGTTCGAAAATATTGAAAAATAGACGTTTGGGCTGCTTATATGTGTATTTCACATATAAAAATGCATTCGAATTCAGTCCACCCGGCCGGTGTACGAATTTGAAAATATTGAAATACGGACGTTTTGGCCGCTTATATGTGAATTTCCACATATAAAAATGCATTCGAATTCAGTCCACCCGGCCGGTGTACGAAATTGAAAATATTGAAATACGGACGTTTTGGCCGCTTATATGTGTATTTTCACATATAAAAATGCATTCGAATTCAATCCACCCGGCCGGGGAACGAATTCGAAAATATTGAAAAATAGACGTATGGGCCGCTTATATGTGTATTTTCACATATAAAAATGCATTCGAATTCAGTCCACCCGGCCGGGGTACGAAATAGAAAATATTGAAATATGGACGTTTTGGCCGCTTATATGTGAATTTTCACATATAAAAATGCATTCGCATTCAATCCACCCGGCCGGGGAATGAGTTCGAAAATATTGAAAAATAGACGTTTGGGCCGCTTATATGTGTATTTTCACATATAAAAATGCATTCGAATTCAGTCCCCCCGGCCGGGGTACGAAATTGAAAATATTGAAATACGGACGTTTTGGCCGCTTATATGTGAATTTTCACATATAAAAATGCATTCGAATTCAATCCACCCGGCCGGGGTACGAAATTGAACATATTGAAATACGGACGTTTTGGCCGCTTATATGTGAATTTTCACATATAAAAATGCATTCGAATTCAATCCACCCGGCCGGTGAATGAATTCGAAAATATTGAAAAATAGACGTTTGGCCGCTTATATGTGTATTTTCACATATAAAAATGCATTCGAATTCAATCCACCCGGCCGGTGAATGAATTTGAAAATATTGAAAAATAGACGTTTGGCCGCTTATATGTGAATTTTCACATATAAAAATGCATTCGAATTCAATCCACCCGGCCGGTGAATGAATTCGATAATATTGAAAAATAGACGTTTTGGCCGCTTATATGTGAATTTTCACATATAAAAATGCATTCGAATTCAATCCACCCGGCCGGGGAATGAATTCGAAAATATTGAAAAATAGACGTTTGGGCCGTTATTTGTGTATTTTAACATATAAAAATGCATTCGAATTCAATCCACCCGGCCGGGGTACGAATTTGAAAATATTGACATACGGACATTTTGGCCGCTTATATATGAATTTTCACATATAAAAATGCATTCGAATTCAATCCACCCGGCCGGGAACGAATTTGAGAATATTGAAATACGGACGTTTGGCCGCTTATATGTGTGTTTTTACATATAAAATAGTATTCGAATTCAATCCACCCTGTCGGGGAATGAATTCGAAAATATTGAAAAATAGACGTTTGGGCCGCTTATATGTGTATTTTCACATATAAAAATGCATTCGAATTTAATTCACCCGGCAGGGGTACGAATTTGAGAATATTGAAATACGGACGTTTTGGCCGCTTATATGTGTGTTTTCACATATAAAAATGCATTCGAATTCAGTCCACCCGGCCGGGGTACGAATTTGAAAATATTGAAAATTTAGACGTTTTGGCCCTTATATGTGTATTCTCACATATAAAAATGGATTCGAATTCAATCCACCCGGCAGGGAACGAAATTGAAAATATTGAAATATAGTCGGTTAGGTCGCTCTTATGTGTGTTTTTACATATAAAATAGTATTCGAATTCAATCCACCCGGCCGGGGAATGAGTTCGAAAATATTGAAAAATAGACGTTTGGCCGCTTATATGTGTATTTTCACATATAAAAATGCATTCGAATTCAGTCACCACCCGGCCGGGGTACGAATAGAAAATATTGAAATATGGACGTTTTTGGCCGCTTATATGTGAATTTTCACATATAAAAATGCATTCGAATTCAATCCACCCGGCCGGGGAATGAGTTCGAAAATATTGAAAAATAGACGTTTGGGCCGCTTATATGTGTATTTTCACATATAAAAATGCATTCGAATTCAGTCCACCCGGCCGGGGTACGAAATTGAAAATATTGAAATACGGACGTTTTGGCCGCTTATATGTGAATTTTCACATATAAAAATGCATTCGAATTCAATCCACCCGGCCGGGGTACGAAATTGAAAATATTGAAATACGGACGTTTTGGCCGCTTATATGTGAATTTTCACATATAAAAATGCATTCGAATTCAATCCACCCGGCCGGTGAATGAATTCGAAAATATTGAAAAATAGACGTTTGGCCGCTTATATGTGAATTTTCACATATAAAAATGCATTCGAATTCAATCCACCCGGCCGGTGAATGAATTCGAAAATATTGAAAAATAGACGTTTTGGCCGCTTATATGTGAATTTTCACATATAAAAATGCATTCGAATTCAATCCACCCGGCCGGGGAATGAATTCGAAAATATTGAAAAATAGACGTTTGGGCCGTTATTTGTGTATTTTAACATATAAAAATGCATTCGAATTCAATCCACCCGGCCGGGGTACGAATTTGAAAATATTGAAATACGGACATTTTGGCCGCTTATATATGAATTTTCACATATAAAAATGCATTCGAATTCAATCCACCCGGCCGGGGAACGAATTTGAGAATATTGAAATACGGACGTTTTGGCCGCTTATATGTGTGTTTTTACATATAAAATAGTATTCGAATTCAATCCACCCTGTCGGGGAATGATTCGAAAATATTGAAAAATAGACGTTTGGGCCGCTTATATGTGTATTTTCACATATAAAAATGCATTCGAATTTAATTCACCCGGCAGGGGTACGAATTTGAGAATATTGAAATACGGACGTTTTGGCCGCTTATATGTGTGTTTTCACATATAAAAATGCATTCGAATTCAGTCCACCCGGCCGGGGTACGAATTTGAAAATATTGAAAATTTAGACGTTTTGGCCCTTATATGTGTATTCTCACATATAAAAATGGATTCGAATTCAATCCACCCGGCAGGGAACGAAATTGAAAATATTGAAATATAGTCGGTTAGGTCGCTCTTATGTGTGTTTTTACATATAAAATAGCATTCGAATTCAATCCACCCGGCCGGGGAATGAGTTCGAAAATATTGAAAAATAGACGTTTTGGCCGCTTATATGTGTATTTTCACATATAAAATGCATTCGAATTCAATCCACCCGCGGTTGGTGATGAATTCGAAAATATTGAAAAATAGACGTTTTGGCCGCTTATATGTTGTATTTTCACATATAAAATGCATTCGAATTGAATCCACCGGCCAGAGAATGAGTTCGAAAATATTGAAAAATAGACGTTTTGAACGCTTATATGTGTATTTTCACATATAAAAATGCATTCGAATTCAATCCACCCGGCCGGGGAACGAAATTGAAAAAATTTAAAAATAGTTGGTTTGGGCTGCTTATGTGTATTTTCACATATAAAAATGCATTCGAATTCAGTCCACCCGGCCGGTGTACGAATTTGAAAATATTGAAATACGGACGTTTTGACCGCTTATATGTGAATTCCATATAAAATGCATTCGAATTCATACACCCGCTGGGGAACGAAATTGAAAAATTGAAAAAGATGGTTTGGTCGCTTATATGTGTGTTTTTACATATAAAATAGTATTCGAATTCAATCCACCCTGTCGGGGAATGAATTCGAAAATATTGAAATACGGACGTTTTGGCCGCTTATATGTGAATTTTTACATATAAAAATGCATTCGAATTCAATCTAAACGGCCGGAGAACGAAATTGAAAATTTTGAAAATTTAGACGTTTTGGCCCTTATATGTGAATTTTCACATATAAAAATGCATTCGAATTCAATTCACCCGGCCGGGGTACGAATTTGAAAATATTGAAATGCGGACGTTTTGGCCGCTTATATGTGAATTTTCACATATAAAAATGCATTCGAATTCATCCACCCGGCCGGGAACGAAATTGAAAAAATTTAAAAATAGATGGTTTGGTCGCTTATATGTGTGTTTTTACATATAAAATAGTATTCGAGTTCAATCCACCCTGTCGGGGAATGAATTCGAAAATATTGAAATATAGACGTTTGGGCCGCTTATATGTGTATTTTCACATATAAAAATGCATTCGAATTCAATCCACCCGGCCGGGGAACGAAATTGAAAAAATTGAAAAATAGATGGTTTGGTCGCTTATATGTGTGTTTTTACATATAAAATAGCATTCGAATTCAATCCACCCGGTCGGGGAATGAATTCGAAAATATTGAAAAATAGACGTTTTGGCCGCTTATATGTGTGTTTTCACATATGAAAATGCATTCGAATTGAATCCACCCGGCCAGAGAATGAGTTCGAAAATATTGAAAAATAGACGTTTTGAACGCTTATATGTGTGTTTTCACATATAAAAATGCACTCGAATTCAATCTAAACGGCCGGAGAACGAAATTGAAAATTTTGAAAATTTAGACGTTTTGGCCCTTATATGTGAATTTTCACATATAAAAATGCATTCGAATTCAATTCACCCGGCCGGGGTACGAATTTGAAAATATTGAAATGCGGACGTTTTGGCCGCTTATATGTGTATTTTCACAGATAAAAATGCATTCGAATTCAGTCCACCCGGCCGGGGAACGAAATTGAAAAAATTGAAAACTAGATGGTTTGGTCGCTTATATGTGTGTTTTTACATATAAAAAAGCATTCGTATTCAATCCACCCGGTCGGGGAATGAATTGGAAAATATTGAAAAATAGACGTTTGGCCGCTTATATGTGAATTTTCACATATAAAAATGCATTCGAATTCAGTCCACCCGGCCGGGGAACGAAATTGAAAAAATTTAAAAATAGATGGTTTGGTCGCTTATATGTGTGTTTTTACATATAAAATAGTATTCGAATTCAATCCACCCTGTCGGGGAATGAATTCGAAAATATTGAAATATAGACGTTTGGGCCGCTTATATGTGTATTTTCACATATAAAAATGCATTCGAATTCAATCCACCCGGCCGGGGAACGAAATTGAAAAAATTGAAAACTAGATGGTTTGGTCGCTTATATGTGTGTTTTTACATATAAAAAAGCATTCGTATTCAATCCACCCGGTCGGGGAATGAATTGGAAAATATTGAAAAATAGACGTTTTGGCCGCTTATATGTGTGTTTTCACATATAAAAATGCATTCGAATTGAATCCACCCGGCCAGAGAATGATTTCGAAAATATTGAAAAATAGACGTTTGAACGCTTATATGTGTATTTCACATATAAAATGCATTCGAATTCAATCCACCCGACCAGAGAATGAGTTCGAAAATATTGAAAAATAGACATTTGAACGCTTATATGTGTATTTTCACATATAAAAATGCATTCGAATTCAATCCACCCGGCCGGGGAATGAATTCGAAAATATTGAAAAATAGACGTTTGGCCGCTTATATGTGTATTTTCACATATAAAAATGCATTCGAATTCAATCCACCCGGCCGGGGTACGAAATTGAAAATATTGAAATACGGACGTTTTGGCCGCTTATATGTGTATTTTCACATATAAAAATGCATTCGAATTCAATCCACCCGGCCGGGGAACGAAATTGAAAAAATTGAAAAATAGATGGTTGGTCGCTTATTTGTGTGTTATTACATATAAAATAGTATTCGAATTCAATCCACCCGTCCGGGGAATGAGTTCGAAAATATTGAAAAATAGACGTTTGGGCCGCTTATATGTGTATTTTCACATATAAAAATGCATTCGAATTCAGTCCACCCGGCCGGGGTACGAAATTGAAAATAATGAAATACGGACGATTTGGCCGCTTATATGTGAATTTTCACATATAAAAATGCATTCGAATTCAATCCACCCGGCCGGGGAATGAGTTCGAAAATATTGAAAAATAGACGTTTGGGCCGCTTATATGTGTATTTTCACATATAAAAATGCATTCGAATTCAGTCCACCCGGCCGGGGAATGAGTTCGAAAATATTGAAATACGGACGTTTGGGCCGCTTATATGTGTATTTTCACATATAAAAATGCATTCGAATTCAGTCCACCCGGCCGGGGTACGAATTTGAAAATATTGAAATACGGACGTTTTGGCCGCTTATATGTGAATTTTCACATATAAAAATGCATTCGAATTCAATCCACCCGGCCGGGGAACGAAATTGAAAAAATTGAAAAATAGATTTATTGGTCGCTTATATGTGTGTTTTTACATATAAAATAGTATTCGAATTCAATCCACCCTGTCGGGGAATGAATTCGAAAATATTGAAAAACAGACGTTTGGGCCGCTTATATGTGTATTTTCACATATAAAAATGCATTCGAATTCAGTCCACCCGGCCGGGGTACGAATTTGAAAATATTGAAATACGGACGTTTTGGCCGCTTATATGTGAATTTTCACATATAAAAATGCATTCGAATTCAATCCACCCGACCGGGGAACGAAATTGAAAAAATTGAAAAATAGATGTTTTGGTCGCTTATATGTGTGTTTTTACATATATAATAGTATTCGAATTCAATCCACCCTGTCGGGGAATGAGTTCGAAAATATTGAAAAATAGTCGTTTGGCCGCTTATATGTGCATTCGAATTCAATCCACCCGGCCGGGGTACGAATTTGAGAATATTGAAATACGGACGTTTTGGCCGCTTATATGTGTGTTTTCACATATAAAAATGCATTCGAATTCAATCCACCCGGCCGGGGAATGAGTTCGAAAATATTGAAATACGGACGTTTGGGCCGCTTATATGTGTATTTTCACATATAAAAATGCATTCGAATTCAGTCCACCCGGCCGGGGTACGAATTTGAAAATATTGAAATACGGACGTTTTGGCCGCTTATATGTGAATTTTCACATATAAAAATGCATTCGAATTCAATCCACCCGGCCGGGGAACGAAATTGAAAAAAATGAAAAATAGATGTTTTGGTCGCTTATATGTGTGTTTTTACATATAAAATAGTATTCGAATTCAATCCACCCTGTCGGGGAATGAGTTCGAAAATATTGAAAAATAGTCGTTTGGCCGCTTATATGTGCATTCGAATTCAATTCACCCGGCCGGGGTACGAATTTGAGAATATTGAAATACGGACGTTTTGGCCGCTTATATGTGAATTTTCACATATAAAAATGCATTCGAATTCAATCCACCCGGCCGGGGAATGAGTTCGAAAATATTGAAAAATAGACGTTTGGGCCGCTTATATGTGTATTTTCACATATAAAAATGCATTCGAATTCAATCCACCCGGCCGGTGAATGAATTCGAAAATATTGAAAAATAGACGTTTTGGCCGCTTATATGTGTGTTTTCACATATAAAAATGCACTCGAATTCAATCTAAACGGCCGGAGAACGAAATTGAAAATTTTGAAAATTTAGACGTATTGGCCCTTATATGTGTGTTTTCACATATACAAATGCATTCGAATTCAATCCACCCGGCCGGGGAATGAATTCGAAAATATTGAAAAATAGTCGTTTAGCAGCTTATATGTGTATTTTCACATATAAAAATGCATTTGAATTCAATCCACCCGGCCGGTGAATGAATTCGAAAATATTGAAAAATACACGTTTTGAACGCTTATATGTGTGTTTTCACATATAAAAATGCACTCGAATTCAATCTAAACGGCCGGAGAACGAAATTGAAAATTTTGAAAATTTAGACGTTTTGGCCCTTATATGTGAATTTTCACATATAAAAATGCATTCGAAGTCAATCCACCCGGCCGGGGTACGTAATTGAAAATATTGAAATACGGACGTTTGGGCCGCTTATATGTGTATTTTCACATATAAAAATGCATTCGAATTCAGTCCACCCGGCCGGGGTACGAATTTGAAAATATTGAAATACGGACGTTTTGGCCGCTTATATGTGAATTTTCACATATAAAAATGCATTCGAATTCAATCCACCCGGCCGGGGAACGAAATTGAAAAAAATGAAAAATAGATGTTTTGGTCGCTTATATGTGTGTTTTTACATATAAAATAGTATTCGAATTCAATCCACCCTGTCGGGGAATGAGTTCGAAAATATTGAAAAATAGTCGTTTGGCCGCTTATATGTGAATTTTCACATATAAAAATGCATTCGAATTCAATTCACCCGGCCGGGGAATGAATTCGAAAATATTGAAAAATAGACGTTTGGGCCGTTATATGTGTATTTTAACATATAAAAATGCATTCGAATTCAATCCACCCGGCCGGGGTACGAATTTGAAAATATTGAAATACGGACATTTTGGCCGCTTATATATGAATTTTCACATATAAAAATGCATTCGAATTCAATCCACCCGGCCGGGGAACGATATTGAAAAAAATGAAAAATAGATGTTTTCGTCGCTTATATGTGTGTTTTTACATATAAAATAGTATTCGAATTCAATCCACCCTGTCGGGGAATGATTTCGAAAATATTGAAAAATAGTCGTTTGGCCGCTTATATGTGTATTTTCACATATAAAAATGCATTTGAATTCAATCCACCCGGCCGGTGAATGAATTCGAAAATATTGAAAAATACACGTTTTGAACGCTTATATGTGTGTTTTCACATATAAAAATGCACTCGAATTCAATCTAAACGGCCGGAGAACGAAATTGAAAATTTTGAAAATTTAGACGTTTTGGCCCTTATATGTGAATTTTCACATATAAAAATGCATTCGAATTCAATCCACCCGGCCGGGGAACGAAATTGAAAGTATTGAAATATAGTCGGTTAGGTCGCTCTTATGGGTGTTTTTACATATAAAATAGCTTTCGAATTCAATCCACCCGTCCGGGGAATAAGTTCGAAAATATTGAAAAATAGACGTTTTGGCCGCTATATGTGAATTTTCACATATAAAAATGCATTCGAATTCAATCCACCCGGCCGGGGTACGTAATTGAAAATATTGAAATACGGACATTTTGGCAGCTTATATGTGTATTTTCACATATAAAAATGCATTCGAATTCAGTTCACCCGGCCGGGGTACGAAATTGAAAATATTGAAATACGGACGTTTTAGCCGCTTATATATGAATTTTCACATATAAAAATGCATTCGAATTCAATCCACCCGGCCGGGGAACGATATTGAAAAAAATGAAAAATAGATGTTTTCGTCGCTTATATGTGTGTTTTTACATATAAAATAGTATTCGAATTCAATCCACCCTGTCGGGGAATGAGTTCGAAAATATAGAAAAATAGTCGTTTGGCCGCTTATATGTGCATTCGAATTCAATTCACCCGGCCGGGGTACGAATTTGAGAATATTGAAATACGGACGTTTTGGCCGCTTATATGTGTGTTTTTACATATAAAATAGTATTCGAATTCAATCCACCCTGTCGGGGGAATGAATTCGAAAATATTGAAAAATAGACGTTTGGGCCGCTTAAATGTGTATTTTCACATATAAAAATGCATTCGAATTTAATTCACCCGGCCGGGGTACGAATTTGAGAATATTGAAATACGGACGTTTTGGCCGCTTATATGTGTGTTTTCACATATAAAAATGCATTCGAATTCAATCCACCCGGCCGGGGAATGAATTCGAAAATATTGAAAATTTAGACGTTTTGGCCCTTATATGTGTATTCTCACATATAAAAATGGATTCGAATTCAATCCACCCGGCAGGGAACGAAATTGAAAATATTGAAATACGGACATTTTGGCCGCTTATATATGAATTTTCACATATAAAAATGCATTCGAATTCAATCCACCCGGCCGGGGAACGATATTGAAAAAAATGAAAAATAGATGTTTTCGTCGCTTATATGTGTGTTTTTACATATAAATAGTATTCGAATTCAATCCACCCTGTCGGGGAATGAGTTCGAAAATATAGAAAAATAGTCGTTTGGCCGCTTATATGTGCATTCGAATTCAATTCACCCGGCCGGGGTACGAATTTGAGAATATTGAAATACGGACGTTTTGGCCGCTTATATGTGTGTTTTTACATATAAAATAGTATTCGAATTCAATCCACCCTGTCGGGGAATGAATTCGAAAATATTGAAAAATAGACGTTTGGGCCGCTTAAATGTGTATTTTCACATATAAAAATGCATTCGAATTTAATTCACCCGGCCGGGGTACGAATTTGAGAATATTGAAATACGGACGTTTTGGCCGCTTATATGTGTGTTTTCACATATAAAAATGCATTCGAATTCAATCCACCCGGCCGGGGAATGAATTCGAAAATATTGAAAATTTAGACGTTTTGGCCCTTATATGTGTATTCTCACATATAAAAATGGATTCGAATTCAATCCACCCGGCAGGGAACGAAATTGAAAATATTGAAATACGGACATTTTGGCCGCTTATATATGAATTTTCACATATAAAAATGCATTCGAATTCAATCCACCCGGCCGGGGAACGATATTGAAAAAAATGAAAAATAGATGTTTTCGTCGCTTATATGTGTGTTTTTACATATAAAATAGTATTCGAATTCAATCCACCCTGTCGGGGAATGAGTTCGAAAATATAGAAAAATAGTCGTTTGGCCGCTTATATGTGCATTCGAATTCAATTCACCCGGCCGGGGTACGAATTTGAGAATATTGAAATACGGACGTTTTGGCCGCTTATATGTGTGTTTTTACATATAAAATAGTATTCGAATTCAATCCACCCTGTCGGGGAATGAATTCGAAAATATTGAAAAATAGACGTTTGGGCCGCTTAAATGTGTATTTTCACATATAAAAATGCATTCGAATTTAATTCACCCGGCCGGGGTACGAATTTGAGAATATTGAAATATAGTCGGTTAGGTCGCTCTTATGTGTGTTTTTACATATAAAATAGTATTCGAATTCAATCCACCCGGCCGGGGAATGAGTTCGAAAATATTGAAAAATAGACGTTTGGCCGCTTATATGTGTATTTTCACATATAAAAATGCATTCGAATTCAATCCACCCGGTTGGTGAATGAATTCGAAAATATTGAAAAATAGACGTTTGGCCGCTTATATGTGTATTTTCACATATAAAAATGCATTCGAATTCAATCCACCCGGCCGGTGAATGAATTCGAAAATATTGAAAAATAGACGTTTTGGCCGCTTATATGTGAATTTTCACATATAAAAATGCATTCGAATTCAATCCACCCGGCTGGGGTACGTAATTAAAAATATTGAAATACGGACGTTTTGGCAGCTTATATGTGTATTTTCACATATAAAAATGCATTCGAATTCAATCCACCCGGCCGGTGAATGAATTCGAAAATATTGAAAAATAGACGTTTTGAACGCTTATATGTGTGTTTTCACATATAAAAATGCACTCGAATTCAATCTAAACGGCCGGGGAATGAGTTCGAAAATATTGAAAAATAGACGTTTGGGCCGCTTATATGTGTATTTTCACATATAAAAATGCATTCGAATTCAGTCCACCCGGCCGCGGTACGAATTTGAAAATATTGAAATACGGAGGTTTTGGCCGCTTATATGTGAATTTTCACATATAAAAATGCATTCGAATTCAATCCACCCGGCCGGGGAACGAAATTGAAAAAATTGAAAAATAGATGTTTTGGTCGCTTATATGTGTGTTTTTACATATAAAATAGTATTCGAATTCAATCCACCCTGTCGGGGAATGAATTCGAAAATATTGAAAAATAGACGTTTGGGCCGTTATATGTGAATTTTCACATATAAACATGCATTCGAATTCAATCCACCCGGTCGGGGAATGAATTCGAAAATATTGAAAAATAGACGTTTGGGCCGCTTATATGTGTATTTTCACATATAAAAATGCATTCGAATTCAGTCCACCCGGCCGGGGTACGAAATTGAAAATATTGAAATACGGACGTTTTGGCCGCTTATATGTGAATTTTCACATATAAAAATGCATTCAAATTCAATCCACCCGGCCGGGGAACGAAATTGAAAAAAATGAAAAATAGATGTTTTGGTCGCTTATATGTGTGTTTTTACATATAAAATAGTATTCGAATTCAATCCACCCTGTCGGGGATGAGTTCGAAAAAAATTGAAAAATAGTCGTTTGGCCGCTTATATGTGCATTCGAATTCAATTCACCCGGCCGGGGTACGAATTTGAGAATATTGAAATACGGACGTTTTGGCCGCTTATATGTGTGTTTTCACATATAAAAATGCATTCGAAATCAAACCACCCGGCCGGGGAATGAGTTCGAAAATATTGAAAAATAGACGTTTGGGCCGCTAATATGTGTATTTTCACATATAAAAATGCATTCGAATTCAATCCACCCGGCCGGGGTACGTAATTGAAAATATTGAAATACGGACGTTTTGGCAGCTTATATGTGTATTTTCACATATAAAAATGCATTCGAATTCAATCCACCCGGCCGGGGAACGAATTCGAAAATATTGAAAAAACGACGTTTGGGCCGCTTATATGTGTATTTTCACATATAAAAATGCATTCGAATTCAGTCCACCCGGCCGGGGTACGAAATTGAAAATATTGAAATATGGACGTTTTGGCCGCTTATATGTGAATTTTCACATATAAAAATGCATTCGAATTGAATCCACCCGGCCGGGGAAGGAGTTCGAAAATATTGAAAAAATAGACGTTTGGGCAGCTTATATGTGTATTTTCACATATAAAAATGCATTCGAATTTAGTCCACCCGGCCGGGGTACGAAATTGAAAATATTGAAATACGGACGTTTTGGCCGCTTATATGTGAATTTTAACATATAAAAATGCATTCGAATTCAATCCACCCGGCCGGGGAACGAAATTGAAAAAATTGAAAAATAGATGGTTTGGTCGCTTATTTGTGTGTTTTTTACATATAAAATAGTATTCGAATTCAATCCACCCGGTCGGGGAATGAATTCGAAAAATATTGAAAAATAGACGTTTGGGCCGCTTATATGTGAATTTTCACATATAAAAATGCATTCGAATTCAATCCACCCGGCCGGGAACGAATTGAAAAAATTTAAAAATAGATGGTTTGGTCGCTTATATGTGTGTTTTTACATATAAAATAGTATTCGAATTCAATCCACCCTGTCGGGGAATGAATTCGAAAATATTGAAATATAGACGTTTGGGCCGCTTATATGTGTATTTTCACATATAAAAATGCATTCGAATTCAATCCACCCCGGCCGGGGAACGAAATTGAAAAAATTGAAACTAGATGGTTTGGTCGCTTATATGTGTGTTTTTACATATAAAATAGCATTCGTATTCAATCCACCCGGTCGGGGAATGAATTCGAAAATATTGAAAAATAGACGTTTTGGCCGCTTATATGTGTGTTTTCACATATAAAAATGCATTCGAATTGAATCCACCCGGCCAGATAATGAGTTCGAAAATATTGAAAAATAGACGTTTTGAACGCTTATATGTGTATTTTCACATATAAAAATGCATTCGAAATTCAAATCCACCCGACCAGAGAGAATGTTCGAAAATATTGAAAAATAGACGTTTTGAACGCTTATATGTGTGTTTTCACATATAAAAATGCACTGGAATTCAATCTAAACGGCCGGAGAACGAAGCTGAAAATTTTGAAAATTTAGACGTTTTGGCCCTTATATGTGTGTTTTAACATATAAAAATGCATTCGAATTCAATCCACCCGGCCGGGGAATGAATTCGAAAATATTGAAAAATAGTCGTTTAGCAGCTTATATGTGTATTTTCACATATAAAAATGCATTCGAATTCAATCCACCCGGCCGGGGAATGATTTCAAAAATATTGAAAAATAGACGTTTGGCCGCTTATTTGTGTATTTTCACATATAAAAATGCATTCGAATTCAGTCCACCCGGCCGGGGTACGAAATTGAAAATATTGAAATACGGACGTTTTGGCCGCTTATATGTGAATTTTCACATATAAAAATGCATTCGAATTCAATCCACCCGGCCGGGGAACGAAATTGAAAAAATTTAAAAATAGATGGTTTGGTCGCTTATATGTGTGTTTTTACATATAAATAGTATTCGAATTCAATCCCCCTGTCGGGGAATGAATTCGAAAATATTGAAATATAGACGTTTGGGCCGCTTATATGTGTATTTTCACATATAAAACTGCATTCGAATTCAATCCAACCCGGCAGGGGAATGAATCGAAAATATTAGAAACAATAGACGTTTTGGCCGCTATATGTGTATTTCACATATAAAAAATGCATTCAAATTCCAATCCACCCGGCCGGAGTACGAAATTGAAAATATTGAAATACGGACGTTTTGGCCGCTTATATGTGTATTTTCACATATAAAAAATGCATTCGAATTCAATCCACCCGGCCGGGGAATGAATTCGAAAATATTGATAAAATAGACGTTTGGCCGCTTATATATGTATTTCACATATAAAAATGCATTCGAATTCAATCCACCCGGCCGGGGTACGAAATTGAAAATATTGACAATACGGACGTTTTGGCCGCTTATATGTGTATTTCACATATAAAAATGCAATCCGAAGTCAGTCCACCCGGCCGGGGTACGAATTGAAAATATTGAAATATGGACGTTTTGGCCGCTTATATGTGAATTTTCACATATAAAATGCATTCGAATTCAATCCACCCGGCCGGGGAATGAGTTCGAAATATTGAAAAATAGACGTTTGGGCCGCTTATATGTGTATTTCACATATAAAAATGCATTCGAATTCAGTCCACCCGGCTGGGGTACGAAATTGAAAATATTGAAATACGGACGTTTTGGCCGCTTATATGTGAATTTTCACATATAAAAATGCATCCGAATTCAGTCCACCCGCCGGTTGTACGAATTTGAAAATATTGAAATACGAGACGTTTTGGCCGCTTATATGTGAATTTTCACATATAAAAATGCATTCGAATTCAATCCACCCGGCCGGGAAATGAGTTCGAAAATATTGAAAAATAGACGTTTGGGCCGCTTATATGTGTATTTTCACATATAAAAATGCATTCGAATTCAGTCCACCCGGCCGGGGTACGAAATTGAAAATATTGAAATACGGACGTTTTGGCCGCTTATATGTGAATTTTCACATATAAAAATGCATTCGAATTCAATCCACCCGGCCGGGGAATGAGTTCGAAAATATTGAAAAATAGACGTTTGGCCGCTTATATGTGTGTTTTCACATATAAAAATGCATTCGAATTGAATCCACCCGGCCAGAGAATGAGTTTCGAAAATATGAAAAATAGGACGTTTTGAACGCTTATATGTGTATTTTCACATATAAAATGCATTCGAATTCAATCCACCCGCAGGGGAATGAATTCGAAAATATTGAAAAATAGACGTTTGGCCGCTTATATGTGTATTTTCACATATAAAAATGCATTCAAATTCAATCCACCCGGCCGGAGTACGAAATTGAAAATATTGAAATACGGACGTTTTGGCCGCTTATATGTGTATTTTCACATATAAAAATGCATTCGAATTCAATCCACCCGGTCCGGGGAACGAAATTGAAAAAATTGAAAAATAGATGGTTTGGTCGCTTATTTGTGTGTTTTTACATATAAACTAGTATTCGAATTGAATCCACCCGGCCAGAGAATGAGTTCGAAAATATTGAATAATAGACGTTTTGAACGCTTATATGTGTATTTTCACATATAAAAATGCATTCGAATTCAGTCCACCCGGCCGGGGTACGAAATTGAAATATTGAAATACGGACGTTTTGGCCGCTTATATGTGTATTTCACATATAAAAATGCATTCGAATTCAATCCACCCGGCCGGGGAACGAAATTGAAAAAATTGAAAAATAGATGGTTTGGTCGCTTATTTGTGTGTTTTTACATATAAAATAGTATTCGAATTCAATCCACCCGGCCGGGGAATGAGTTCGAAAATATTGAAAAATAGACGTTTGGAGCCGCTTATATGTGTATTTCACATATAAAATGCATTCGAATTCAGTCCACCCGGCCGGGGTACGAAATTGAAAATATGAAATACGACGTTTTGGCCGCTTATATGTGAATTTTCACATATAAAAATGCATTCGAATTCAATCCACCCGGCCGGGGAATGAGTTCGAAAATATTGAAAATAGACGTTTGGGCTGCTTATATGTGTATTTTCACATATAAAAATGCATTCGAATTCAGTCCAACCCGGCCGTGTACGAATTTGAAAATATTGAAATACGGACGTTTGGCCGCTTATATGTGAATTTTCACATATAAAAATGCATTCGAATTCAAATCCACCCGGTCGGGGAATGAGTTCGAAAATATTGGAAAAATAGACGTTTTGGCCGCTTATATGTGTGTTTTCACATATAAAATGCATTCGAATTGAATCCACCCGGCCAGAGAATGAGTTCGAAAATATTGAAAAATAGACGTTTGAACGCTTATATGTGTATTTCACATATAAAAATGCATTCGAATTCAATCCACCCGGCAGGGGAATGAATTCGAAAATATTGAAAAAATAGACGTTTGGCCGCTTATTATGTGTATTTTCACATATAAAAATGCATTCGATTCAGTCCACCCGGCCGGTGTACGAATTTGAAAATATTGAAATACGGAACGTTTTGGCCGCTTATATGTGAATTTTCACATATAAAAATGCATTCGAATTCAAATCCCCCCGGTCGGGAATGAGTTCGAAAATATTGAAAAATAGACGTTTGGCCGCTTAATAGTGTGTTTCACATATAAAAATGCATTCGAATTCATCCACCCGGCCTGGGAAATGAGTTCGAAAAATTGAAAATATAACTTTGGGCCGCTTATAGTGTATTTTCACATATAAAAATGCATTCGAATTCAGTCCACCCGCCGGGGGTACGAAAATTGAAAATATTGAAATATGGACGTTTTGGCCGCTTATATGTGAATTTTCACATATAAAAATGCATTCGAATTGAATCCCACCGGCCGGGGATGAGTTCGAAAATAGGGAAAAATAGACGTTTGGGCACTTATATGTGGTATTTTCACATATAAAAAATGCATTCGAATTAGTCCACCCGCCGGGGTACGAAATTGAAAAATATTGAAATACGGACGTTTGGCCGCTTATTTGTGAATTTTAACATATAAAAATGCATTCGAATTCACTCCACCCGGCCGGGGAACGAAATTGAAAAAATTGAAAATAGATGGTTTGGGTCGCTTATTTGTGTGTTTTTACATATAAAAATAGTATTCGAATTCAATGCCACCCGGTCGGGGAATGATTCGAAAATATTGAAAAATAGACGTTTGGGCCGCTTATATGTGAATTTTCACATATAAAAATGCATTCGAATTCATCCACCCGGCCGGGGTACGTAATTGAAAATATTGAAAATACGGACGTTTTGGCAGCTTATATGTGTATTTTCACATATAAAAATGCATTCGAATTCAATCCACCCGGCCGGGGAACGAATTCGAAAATATTGAAAAAACGACGTTTGGGCCGCTTATATGTGTATTTTCACATATAAAAATGCATTCGAATTCAGTCCACCCCGGCCGGGGTACGAAATTGAAAATATTGAAATATGGACGTTTGGCCGCTTATATGTGAATTTTCACATATAAAAATGCATTCGAATTGAATCCACCCGGCCGGGGAATGAGTTCGAAAATATTGAAAAATAGACGTTTGGGCAGCTTATATGTGTATTTTCACATATAAAAATGCATTCGAATTTAGTCCACCCGGCCGGGGTACGAAATTGAAAATATTGAAATACGGACGTTTTGGCCGCTTATATGTGAATTTTAACATATAAAAATGCATTCGAATTCAATCCACCCGCCGGGGAACGAAATTGAAAAAATTGAAAATAGATGGTTTGGTCGCTTATTTGTGTGTTTTACATATAAAATAGTATTCGAATTCAATCCACCCGGTCGGGGAATGAATTCGAAAATATTGAAAAATAGACGTTTGGGCCGCTTATATGTGAATTTTCACATATAAAAATGCATTCGAATTCAATCCACCCGGCCGGGGAACGAAATTGAAAAAATTTAAAAATAGATGGTTTGGTCGCTTATATGTGTGTTTTTACATATAAATAGTATTCGAATTCAATCCACCCTGTCGGGGAATGAATTCGAAAATATTGAAATATAGACGTTTGGGCCGCTTATATGTGTATTTTCACATATAAAAATGCATTCGAATTCAATCCACCCGGCCGGGGAACGAAATTGAAAAAATTGAAAACTAGATGGTTTGGTCGCTTATATGTGTGTTTTTACATATAAAATAGCATTCGTATTCAATCCACCCGGTCGGGGAAGAATTCGAAAATATTGAAAAATAGACGTTTTGGCCGCTTATATGTGTGTTTTCACATATAAAAATGCATTCGAATTGAATCCACCCGGCCAGATAATGAGTTCGAAAATATTGAAAAATAGACGTTTGAACGCTTATATGTGTATTTTCACATATAAAAATGCATTCGAATTCAATCCACCCGACCAGAGAATGAGTTCGAAAATATTGAAAAATAGACGTTTTGAACGCTTATATGTGTGTTTTCACATATAAAAATGCACTGGAATTCAATCTAAACGGCCGGAGAACGAAGCTGAAAATTTTGAAAATTTAGACGTTTTGGCCCTTATATGTGTGTTTTAACATATAAAATGCATTCGAATTCAATCCACCCGGCCGGGGAATGAATTCGAAAATTTGAAAAATAGTCGTTTAGGCAGCTTATATGTGTATTTTCACATATAAAAATGCATTCGAATTCAATCCACCCGGCCGGGGAATGATTTCAAAAATATTGAAAAATAGACGTTTGGCCGCTTATTTGTGTATTTTCACATATAAAAATGCATTCGAATTCAGTCCACCCGGCCGGGGTACGAAATTGAAAATATTGAAATACGGACGTTTGGCCGCTTATATGTGAATTTTCACATATAAAAATGCATTCGAATTCATCCACCCGGCCGGGGAACGAAATTGAAAAAATTTAAAAATAGATGGTTTGGTCGCTTATATGTGTGTTTTTACATATAAAATAGTATTCGAATTCAATCCACCCTGTCGGGGAATGAATTCGAAAATATTGAAATATAGACGTTTGGGCCGCTTATATGTGTATTTTCACATATAAAACTGCATTCGAATTCATCCACCCGGCAGGGGAAATGAATTCGAAAATATTGAAAATAGACGTTTGGGCCGCTTATATGTGTATTTTCACATATAAAAATGCATTCAAATATCAATCCACCCGGCCGGAGTACGAAATTGAAAATATTGAAATACGGACGTTTTGGCCGCTTATATGTGTATTTTCACATATAAAAATGCATTCGAATTCAATCCACCCGGCCGGGGAATGAATTCGAAAATATTGAAAAATAGACGTTTGGCCGCTTATATATGTATTTTCACATATAAAAATGCATTCGAATTCAATCCACCCGGCCGGGGTACGAAATTGAAAATATTGAAATACGGACGTTTTGGCCGCTTATATGTGTATTTTCACATATAAAAATGCATCCGAATTCAGTCCACCCGGCCGGGGTACGAAATTGAAAATATTGAAATATGGACGTTTTGGCCGCTTATATGTGAATTTTCACATATAAAAATGCATTCGAATTCAATCCACCCGGCCGGGGAATGAGTTCGAAAATATTGAAAAATAGACGTTTGGGCCGCTTATATGTGTATTTTCACATATAAAAATGCATTCGAATTCAGTCCACCCGGCTGGGGTACGAAATTGAAAATATTGAAATACGGACGTTTTGGCCGCTTATATGTGAATTTTCACATATAAAAATGCATCCGAATTCAGTCCACCCGGCCGGTGTACGAATTTGAAAATATTGAAATACGGACGTTTTGGCCGCTTATATGTGAATTTTCACATATAAAAATGCATTCGAATTCAATCCACCCGGCCGGGGAATGAGTTCGAAAATATTGAAAAATAGACGTTTGGGCCGCTTATATGTGTATTTTCACATATAAAAATGCATTCGAATTCAGTCCACCCGGCCGGGGTACGAAATTGAAAATATTGAAATACGGACGTTTTGGCCGCTTATATGTGAATTTTCACATATAAAAATGCATTCGAATTCAATCCACCCGGCCGGGGAATGAGTTCGAAAATATTGAAAAATAGACGTTTGGCCGCTTATATGTGTGTTTTCACATATAAAAATGCATTCGAATTGAATCCACCCGGCCAGAGAATGAGTTCGAAAATATTGAAAAATAGACGTTTTGAACGCTTATATGTGTATTTTCACATATAAAAATCATTCGATTCAATCCACCCGGCAGGGGAATGAATCGAAAATATTGAAAAATAGACGTTTGGCCGCTTATATGTGTATTTTCACATATAAAAATGCATTCAATCAATCCACCCGGCCGGAGTACGAAATTGAAAATATTGAAATACGGACGTTTTGGCCGCTTATATGTGTATTTTCACATATAAAAATGCATTCGAATTCAATCCACCCGGCCGGGGAACGAAATTGAAAAAATTGAAAAATAGATGGTTTGGTCGCTTATTTGTGTGTTTTTACATATAAAATAGTATTCGAATTGAATCCACCCGGGCCAGAGAATGAGTTCGAAAATATTGAATAATAGACGTTTTGAACGCTTATATGTGTATTTTCACATATAAAAATGCATTCGAATTCAGTCCACCCCGGCCGGGGTACGAAATTGAAAATATTGGAAATACGGACGTTTTGGCCCGCTTATATTGTGTATTTTCACATATAAAAATGCATTCGAATTCAATCCACCCGGCGGGAACGAAATTGAAAAAATTGAAAAATAGATGGTTTTGGTCGCTTATTTGTGTGTTTTACATATAAAATAGTATTCGAATTCAATCCACCCGGCCGGGGAATGAGTTCGAAAATATGGAAACATAGACGTTTGGGCCGCTTATATGTGGTATTTTCACATATAAAAATGCATTCGAATTCAGTCCACCCGGCCGGGGTACTAAATTGAAATATTGAAATACGGACGTTTTGGCCGCTTATATGTTGAATTTCACATATAAAAATGCATTCGAATTCAATCCACCCCGGCCGGGGAATGAGTTCGAAAAATATTGAAAAATAGACGTTTGGGCTGCTTATATGTGTATTTTCACATATAAAAATGCATTCGAATTCAGTCCACCCCGGCCGGTGTACGAATTTGAAAATATTGAAATACGGACGTTTTGGCCGCTTATATGTGAATTTTCACATATAAAAATGCATTCGAATTCAATCCACCCGGTCGGGGAATGAGTTCGAAAATATTGAAAAATAGACGTTTTGGCCGCTTATATGTGTGTTTTCACATATAAAAATGCAGTTCGAATTGAATCCACCCGCCAGAGAATGAGTTCGAAAATATTGAAAAATAGACGTTTTGAACGCTTATATGTGTATTTTCACATATAAAAATGCATTCGAATTCATCCACCCGGCAGGGGAATGAATTCGAAAATATTGAAAAATAGACGTTTGGCCGCTATATTTATTTTCACATATAAAATGCATTCGAATTCAGTCCACCCGGCCGTGTACGAATTTGAAAATATTGAAATACGGACGTTTTGGCCGCTTATATGTGAATTTTCACATATAAAATGCATTCGAATTCAATCCACCCTCGGGAATGAGTTCGAAAATATTGAAAATAGACGTTTGGCCGCTTATATGTGTTTTTCACATATAAAATGCATTCGAATTCAATCCACCCGGCCTGGGAATGAGTTGAAAATTGAAAAATGAACGTTTGGGCCGCTTATATGTGTATTTTCACATATAAAAATGCATTCGAATTCATCCACCCGGCCGGGGTACGAAATTGAAAATATTGAAATATGGACGTTTTGGCCGCTTATATGTGATTTCACATATAAAAATGCATTCGAATGAATCCACCCGGCCGGGGATGAGTTCGAAAATATGAAAAATAGACGTTTGGGCAGCTTATATGTGTAGTTTCACATATAAAAATGCATTCGAATTAGTCCACCCGCCGGGGACGAAATTGAAAAAATGAAATACGGACGTTTTGGCCGCTTATATGTGAATTTTAACATATAAAAATGCATTCGAATTCATCACCCCCCGGCCGGGGAACGAAATTGAAAAAATTGAAAATATATGGTTTGGTCGCTTATTTGTGTGTTTTTACATATAAAATAGTATTCGATTCAATCCACCCGGTCGGGGAATGATTCGAAAATATTGAAAAATAGACGTTTGGGCCGCTTATATGTGAATTTTCACCTATAAAAATGCATTCGAATTCAATCCACCCGGCCGGGGTACGAATTGAAAATATTGAAATACGGACGTTTTGGCCGTTTATTGTATTTTCACATATAAAAATGCATTCGAATTCAATCCACCCGGCCGGGGAACGAATTCGAAAATATTGAAAAAACGACGTTTGGGCCGCTTATATGTGTATTTTCACATATAAAATGCATTCGAATTCATCCACCCGGCCGGGGTACGAAATTGAAAATATTGAAATATGGACGTTTTGGCCGCTATATGTGAATTTTCACATATAAAAATCATTCGAATTGATCCACCCGGCCGGGGAATGAGTTCGAAAATATTGAAAAATAGACGTTTGGGCAGCTTATATGTGTATTTTCACATATAAAATGCATTCGAATTTAGTCCACCGGCCGGGGTACGAAATTGAAAATATTGAAATACGGACGTTTTGGCCGCTTATATGTGAATTTTCACATAAAAATGCATTCGAATTGAATCCACCCGGCCGGGGAATGAGTTCGAAAATATTGAAAAATAGACGTTTGGGCTTATATGTGTATTTTCACATATAAAAATGCATTCGAATTAGTCCACCCGGCGGGGTACGAAATTGAAAATATTGAAATACGGACGTTTGGCCGCTTATATGTGAATTTTAACATATAAAAATGCATTCGAATTCAATCCACCCGGCCGGGGAACGAAATTGAAAAAATTGAAAAATAGATGGTTTGGTCGCTTATTGTGTTTACATATAAAATAGTATTCGAATTCAATCCACCGGTCGGGGAATGAATTCGAAAATATTGAAAAATAGACGTTTGGGCCGCTTATATGTGATTTTCACATATAAAAATGCATTCGAATTCAATCCACCCGGCCGGGGAACGAAATTGAAAAAATTTAAAAATAGATGGTTTGGTCGCTTATATGTGTGTTTTTACATATAAAATAGTATTCGAATTCAACACCCTGTCGGGGAATGAATTCGAAAATATTGAAATATAGACGTTTGGGCCGCTTATATGTGTATTTTCACATATAAAAATGCATTCGAATTCAATCCACCCGGCCGGGGACGAAATTGAAAAAATTGAAAACTAGATGGTTTGGTCGCTTATATGTGTGTTTTTACATATAAAATAGCATTCGTATTCAATCCCCCGGTCGGGGAATGAATTCGAAAATATTGAAAATAGACGTTTTGGCCGCTTATATGTTTGTTTTCACATATAAAAATGCATTCGAATTGATCCACCCGGCCAGATAATGAGTTCGAAAATATTGAAAATAGACGTTTTGAACGCTTAGTGTATTTCACATATAAAAATGCATTCGAATTCAATCCACCCGACCAGAGAATGAGTTCGAAAATATTGAAAATAGACGTTTTGACGCTTATATTGTGTTTTCACATATACAATGCACTGGAATTCAATCTAAACGGCCGGAGAACGAAGCTGAAAATTTTGAAAATTAGACGTTTTGGCCCTTATATGTTGTTTTAACTATAAAAATGCATTCGAATTCAATCCACCCGCCGGGGAATGAATTCGAAAATATTGAAAAATAGTCGTTTAGCAGCTTATATGTGTATTTTCACATATAAAAATGCATTCGAATTCAATCCACCCGGCCGGGGAATGATTTCAAAAATATTGAAAATAGACGTTTGGCCGCTTATTTGTGTATTTTCACAATAAAAATGCATTCGAATTCAGTCCACCCCCGGGGTACGAAATTGAAAATATTGAAATACGACGTTTTGGCCGCTTATATGTGTTTTTCACATATAAAAATGCATTCGAATTCAACTCCACCCGGCCGGGGAACGAAATTGAAAAAATTTAAAAATAGATGGTTTGGTCGCTTATGTGTGTTTTTACATATAAAATTATTCGAATTCAATCCACCCTGTCGGGGAAGAATTCGAAAATATTGAAATATAGACGTTTGGGCCGCTTATATTGTTTTCACATATAAAACTGCATTCGAATTCAATCCACCCGGCAGGGGAATGAATTCGAAAATATTGAAAAATAGACGTTTGGCCGCTTATAGTGTATTTTCACATATAAAAATGCATTCAAATTCAATCCACCCGGCCGGAGTACGAATTGAAAATATTGAAATACGGACGTTTTGGCCGCTTATATGTGTATTTTCACAATAAAAATGCATTCGAATTCAATCCACCCGGCCGGGGAATGAATTCGAAAATATTGAAAAATAGACGTTTTGCCGCTTATATGTATTTTCACATATAAAAATGCATTCGAATTCAATCCACCCGGCCGGGGTAAAATTGAAAATATTGAAATACGGACGTTTGGCCGCTTATATGTGTATTTTCACATATAAAAATGCATCCGAATTCAGTCCACCCGCCGGGGTACGAAATTGAAAATATTGAAATATGGACGTTTTGGCCGCTTATATGTGAATTTTCACATATAAAAATGCATTCGAATTCAATCCCCCGGCCGGGGAATGAGTTCGAAAATATTGAAAAATAGACGTTTGGGCCGCTTTATGTGTATTTTCACATATAAAAATGCATTCGAATTCAGTCCACCCGGCTGGGGTACGAAATTGAAAATATTGAAATACGGACGTTTTGGCCGCTTATATGTGAATTTTCACATATAAAAATGCATCCGAATCAGTCCACCCGGCCGGTGTACGAATTGAAAATATTGAAATACGGACGTTTTGGCCGCTTATATGTGAATTTTCACATATAAAAATGCATTCGAATTCAATCCACCCGGCCGGGGAATGAGTCGAAAATATTGAAAAAGACGTTTGGGCCGCTTATATGTGTATTTTCACATATAAAAATGCATTCGAATTCAGTCCACCCGGCCGGGGTACGAAATTGAAAATATTGAAATACGGCGTTTTGGCCGCTTATATGTGATTTTCACATATAAAATGCATTCGAATTCAATCCACCCGGCCGGGGAATGAGTTCGAAAATATTGAAAAATAGACGTTTGGCCGCTTATATGGTGTTTTCACATATAAAAAGCATTCGAATTGAATCCACCCGGCCGAGAATGATTCGAAAATATTGAAAAATAGACGTTTTGAACGCTTATATGTGTATTTTCACATATAAAAATGCATTCGAATTCAATCCACCCGGCAGGGGAATGAATTCGAAAATATTGAAAAATAGACGTTTGGCCGCTTATATGTGTATTTTCACATATAAAAATGCATTCAATTCAATCCACCCGGCCGGGGTACGAAATTGAAAATATTGAAATACGGACGTTTGGCCGCTTATATGTGTATTTTCACATATAAAATGCATTCGAATTCAATCCACCCGGCCGGGGAACGAAATTGAAAAAATTGAAAAATAGATGTTTGGTCGCTTATTTGTGTGTTTTTCATATAAAATGTATTCGAATTAATCCACCCGGCCAGAGAATGAGTTCGAAAATATTGAATGACGTTTTGAACGCTTATATGTATTTTCACATATAAAAATTCGAATTCAATCCACCCGGCCGGGGTACGAAATTGAAAATATTGAAATACGGACGTTTGGCCGCTTATATGTGTATTTTCACATATAAAATGCATTCGAATTCAATCCACCCGGCCGGGGAACGAAATTGAAAAATTGAAAAATAGATGGTTTGGCGCTTATTTGTGTTTTTACATATAAAATGTATTCGAATTCATCCACCCGGCCGGGGAATGAGTTCGAAAATATTGAAAATAGACGTTTGGCGCTTATATGTGTATTTTCACATAAAAATGCATTCGATTCATCCACCCGGCCGGGGTACGAATTGAAAATATTGAAATACGGACGTTTTGGCCGCTTATATGTGAATTTTCACATATAAAATGCATTCGAATTCATCCACCCGGCCGGGGAATGAGTTCGAAAATATTGAAAAATAGACGTTTGGGCCGCTTATATTGTATTTTCACATATAAAAATGCATTCGAATTCATCCACCCGGCCGGTGTACGAATTTGAAAATATTGAAATACGGACGTTTTGGCCGCTTATATGTGAATTTTCACATATAAAAATGCATTCGAATTCAATCCACCCGGCCGGGGAATGAGTTCGAAAATATTGAAAAATAGACGTTTGGCCGCTTATATGTGTGTTTTCACATATAAAAATGCATTCGAATTGAATCCACCCGGCCAGAGAATGAGTTCGAAAATATTGAAAAATAGACGTTTTGAACGCTTATATGTGTATTTTCACATATAAAAATGCATTCGAATTCAATCCACCCGGCCGGGGTACGAAATTGAAAATATTGAAATACGGACGTTTTGGCCGCTTATATGTGTATTTTCACATATAAAATGCATTCGAATTCAATCCACCCGGCCGGGGAACGAAATTGAAAAAATTGAAAAATAGATGGTTTGGTCGCTTATTTGTGTGTTTTTACATATAAAATAGTATTCGAATTCAATCCACCCGGCCGGGGAATGAGTTCGAAAATATTGAAAAATAGACGTTTGGCCGCTTATATGTGTATTTTCACATATAAAAATGCATTCGAATTCAGTCCACCCGGCCGGGGTACGAAATTGAAAATATTGAAATACGGACGTTTTGGCCGCTTATATGTGAATTTTCACATATAAAAATGCATTCGAATTCAATCCACCCGGCCGGGGAATGAGTTCGAAAATATTGAAAAATAGACGTTTGGGCTGCTTATATGTGTATTTTCACATATAAAAATGCATTCGAATTCAGTCCACCCGGCCGGTGTACGAATTTGAAAATATTGAAATACGGACGTTTTGGCCGCTTATATGTGAATTTTCACATATAAAAATGCATTCGAATTCAATCCACCCGGTCGGGGAATGAGTTCGAAAATATTGAAAAATAGACGTTTTGGCCGCTTATATGTGTGTTTTCACATATAAAAATGCATTCGAATTGAATCCACCCGGCCAGAGAATGAGTTCGAAAATATTGAAAAATAGACGTTTTGAACGCTTATATGTGTATTTTCACATATAAAAATGCATTCGAATTCAATCCACCCGGCAGGGGAATGAATTCGAAAATATTGAAAAATAGACGTTTTGGCCGCTTATATGTGTATTTTCACATATAAAAATGCATTCGAATTCAGTCCACCCGGCCGGTGTACGCATTTGAAAATTGAAATACGGACGTTTTGGCCGCTTATATGTGAATTTTCACATATAAAAATGCATTCGAATTCAATCCACCCGGTCGGGGAATGAGTTCGAAAATATTGAAAAATAGACGTTTTGGCCGCTTATATTGTGTTTTCACATATAAAAATGCATTCGAATTCAATCCACCCGGCCTGGGAATGAGTTCGAAAATATTGAAAAATAGACGTTTGGCCGCTTATATGTGTATTTTCACATATAAAAATGCATTCGAATTCAATCCACCCGGCCGGGGTACGAAATTGAAAATATTGAAATATGGACGTTTGGCCGCTTATATGTGAATTTTCACATATAAAATGCATTCGAATTGAATCCACCCGGCCGGGGAATGAGTTCGAAAATATTGAAAAATAGACGTTTGGGCAGCTTATATGTGTATTTTCACATATAAAAATGCATTCGAATTAGTCCACCCGGCCGGGGTACGAATTGAAAATATTGAAATACGGACGTTTTGGCCGCTGTAATTAACATATAAAAATGCATTCGAATTCAATCCACCCGGCCGGGGAACGAAATTGAAAAAATTGAAAAATAGATGGTTTGGTCGCTTATTTGTGTGTTTTTACATATAAAATAGTATTCGAATTCAATCCACCCGGTCGGGGAATGAATTCGAAAATATTGAAAATAGACGTTTGGCCGCTTATATGTGAATTTTCACATATAAAAATGCATTCGAATTCAATCCACCCGGCCGGGGTACGTAATTGAAATATTGAAATACGGACGTTTTGGCAGCTTATTGTGTATTTTCCACATATAAAAATGCATTCGAATTCACCACCCGGCCGGGGAACGAATTCGAAAATATTGAAAAAACGACGTTTGGCCGCTTATATGTGTATTTTCACATATAAAAATGCATTCGAATTCAGTCCACCCGGCCGGGGTACGAAATTGAAAATATTGAAATATGGACGTTTTGGCCGCTTATATGTGAATTTTCACATATAAAAATGCATTCGAATTGAATCCACCCGGCCGGGGAATGAGTTCGAAAATATTGAAAAATAGACGTTTGGGCAGCTTATATGTGTATTTTCACATATAAAAATGCATTCGAATTTAGTCCACCCGCCGGGTACGAAATTGAAAATATTGAAATACGGACGTTTTGGCCGCTATATGTGAAGTTTAACATATAAAAATGCATTCGAATTCAATCCACCCGGCCGGGGAACGAAATTGAAAAAATTGAAAAATAGATGGTTTGGTCGCTTATTTGTGTGTTTTTACATATAAAATAGTATTCGAATTCAATCCACCCGGTCGGGGAATGAATTCGAAAATATTGAAAAATAGACGTTTGGCCGCTTATATGTGAATTTTCACATATAAAAATGCATTCGAATTCAATCACCCGGCCGGGGAACGAAATGAAAAAATTTAAAAATAGATGGTTTGGTCGCTTATATGTGGTTTTTACATATAAAATAGTATTCGAATTCAATCACCCTGTCGGGGAATGAATTCGAAAATATTGAATATAGAGAGTTTGGGCCGCTTATATGTGTATTTTCACATATAAAAATGCATTCGAATTCAATCCACCCGGCCGGGGAACGAAATTGAAAAAATTGAAAACTAGATGGTTTGGTCGCTTATATGTGTGTTTTTACATATAAAATAGCATTCGTATTCAATCCCCCCGGTCGGGGAAGAATTCGAAAATATTGAAAAATAGACGTTGGCCGATTATATGTGTGTTCACATATAAAAATGCATTCGAATTGAATCCACCCGGCCAGATAATGAGTTCGAAAATATTGAAAAATAGACGTTTTGAACGCTTATATGTGTATTTTCACATATAAAATGCATTCGAATTCAATCCACCCGACCAGAGAATGAGTTCGAAAATATTGAAAAATAGACGTTTTGAACGCTTATATGTGTGTTTTCACATATAAAAAATGCACTGGAATTCAATCTAAACGGCCGGAGAACGAAGCTGAAATTTTGAAAATTTAGACGTTTTGGCCCTTATATGTGGTTTTTAACATATAAAAATGCATTCGAATTCAATCACCCGGCAGGGGAATGAATTCGAAAATATTGAAAAATAGTCGTTTAGCAGCTTATATGTGTATTTTCACATATAAAAATGCATTCGAATTCAATCCACCCGGCCGGGGAATGATTTCAAAAATATTGAAAAATAGACGTTTGGCCGCTTATTGTGTATTTTCACATAAAAATGCATTCGATTCAGTCCACCGGCCGGGGTACGAAATTGAAAATATTGAAATACGGACGTTTTGGCCGCTTATATGTGAATTTTCACATATAAAAATGCATTCGAACAATCCACCCGGCCGGGGAACGAAATTGAAAAAATTTAAAAATAGATGGTTTGGTCGCTTATATGTGTGTTTTTACTATAAATAGTATTCGAATTCAATCCACCTGTCGGGGAATGAATTCGAAAATATTGAAATATAGACGTTTGGCCGCTTATATGTGTATTTTCACATATAAAACGCATTCGAATTCAATCCACCCGCAGGAGGAATGAATTCGAAAATATTGGAAAAATAGACGTTTGGCCGCTTATATGTGTATTTTCACATATAAAAATGCATTTCAAATTCAATCCACCCGGCCGGAGTACGAAATTGAAAATATTGAAATACGGACGTTTTGGCCGCTTATATGTGTATTTTCACATATAAAAATGCATTCGAATTCAATCCACCCGGCCGGGGAAATGAATTCGAAAATATTGAAAAATAGACGTTTGGCCGCTTATATTGTATTTTCACATATAAAAATGCATTCGAATTCATCCACCCGGCCGGGGTACGAAATTGAAAATATTGAAAATACGGACGTTTGGCCGCTTATATGTGTATTTTCACATATAAAAATGCATCCGAATTCAGTCCACCCGGCCGGGTGACGAAATGAAAATATGGAAATATGGACGTTTTGGCCGCTTATATGTGAATTTTCACAATAAAAATGCATTCGAATTCAGTCCACCCGGCCGGGGAAGGAGTTCGAAAATATTGAAAAATAGACGTTTGGGCCGCTTATATGTGTAATTTTCACATATAAAAATGCATTCGAATTCAGTCCACCCGGCTGGGGTACGAAATTGAAATATTGACAATACGACGTTTGGCCGCTTATATGTGAAATTTTCACATATAAAAATGCTCCGAATTCAGTCCACCCGGCCGTGTACGAATTTGAAATATTGAAATACGGACGTTTTTGGCCGCTTATATGTGAATTTTCACATATAAAAAATGCATTCGATTCAATCCACCCGGCCGCGGGAATGAGTCGAAAATATTGAAAAATAGACGTTTGGGCCGCTTATATGTGTATTTTCACATATAAAATGCATTCGAATTCAGTCCACCCGGCCGGGGTACGAAATTGAAAATATTGAAATACGGACGTTTGTGGCCGCTTATATGTGAATTTTCACATATAAAAATGCAGTTCGAATTCAATCCACCCAGGCCCGGGAATGAGTTCGAAAATATTGAAAAATAGACGTTTGGCCGCTTATATGTGTGTTTTCACAATATAAAAATGCATTCGAATTGAATCCACCGGCCAGAGAATGAGTTCGAAAATATTGAAAAATAGACGTTTTGAACGCTTAATGTGTATTTTCACATATAAAAATGCATTCGAATTCAATCCACCCGGCAGGGGAATGAATTCGAAAATATTGAAAAATAGACGTTTGGCCGCTTATAGTGTATTTCACATATAAAAATGCATTCAAATTCAATCCACCGGCCGGAGTACGAAATTGAAAATATTGAAATACGGACGTTTGGCCGCTTATATGTGTATTTTCACAATAAAAATGCATTCGAATTCAAGCCACCCGGCCGGGGAACGAAATTGAAAAAATTGAAAAATAGATGGTTTGGTCGCTTATTTGTTGTGTTTTTACATATAAAATAGTATTCGAATTGAATCCACCCGGCCAGAGAATGAGTTCGAAAATATTGAATAATAGACGTTTTGAACGCTATATATGTATTGTTCACATATAAAAAGGCAATTCGAATTCAGTCCACCCGGCCGGGGTACGAATTGAAAAATATTGAAATACGGACGTTTTGGCCGCTTATATGTGTATTTTCACATATAAAAATGCATTCGAATTCAATCCACCCGGCCGGGGAACGAAATTGAAACATTGAAAAATAGATGGTTTGGTCGCTTATTTGTGTGTTTTTACATATAAAAATAGTATTCGAATTCAATCCACCCGGCCGGGGAATGAGTTCGAAAATAATTGAAAAATAGACGTTTGGGCCGCTTATAGTGTATTTTCACATATAAAATGCATTCGGAATTCAGTCCACCCCGGGCCTGGGTACGAAATTGAAAATATTGAAATACGGACGTTTTGGCCGCTTATATGGTGAATTTTCACATATAAAAATGCATTCGAATTCAATCCACCCGGCCGGGGAATGAGTTCGAAAATATTGAAAAATAGACGTTGGGCTGCTTATATGTAGTATTTTCACATATAACAAATGCATTCGAATTCAGCCACACCCGGCCGGTGTACGAATTTGTGAAAATATTGAAATACGACGTTTTGGCCGCTTATATGTGAATTTTCACATATAAAAATGCATTCGAATTCAATCCACCCGGTCGGGGAATGAGTTCGAAAATATTGAAAAATAGACGTTTTGGCCGCTTATGTGTGTTTTCACATATAAAATGCATTCGAATTGAATCCCCGGCCAGAGAATGAGTTCGAAAATATTGAAAAATAGACGTTTTGAACGCTTATATGTGTATTTTCACATATAAAAATGCATTCGAATTCAATCCACCCAGGCAGGGGAATGAATTCGAAAATATTGAAAAATAGACGTTTTGGCCGTTATATGTATTTTCACATATAAAAATGCATTCGAATTCAGTCCACCCGGCGGTGTACGAATTTGAAAATATTGAAATACGGACGTTTGGCCGCTTATATGTGAATTTTCACATATAAAAATGCATTCGAATTCAATCCACCGGTCGGGGAATGAGTTCGAAAATATTGAAAAATAGACGTTTTGGCCGCTTATATGTGTGTTTTCACATATAAATAGTTCGAATTCAATCCACCCTGTCGGGGAATGAATTCGAAAATATTGAATATAGACGTTTGGGCCGTGATATGTGTATTTTCACATATAAAACTGCATTCGAATTCAATCCACCCGGCAGGGGATGAATTCGAAAATATTGAAAAATAGACGTTTGGCCGCTTATATGTAGTTTCACATTAAAAAGGCATTCAAATTCAATCCACCCGGCCGGAGTACGAAATTGAAAATATGAAATACGGACGTTTTGGCCGTATAGTGTATTTTCACATATAAAAATGCTTCGAATTCAATCCACCCGGCCGGGGAACGAAATTGAAAAAATTGAAAAATAGATGGTTTGGTCGCTTATTTGTGTGTTTTTACATATAAAATAGTATTCGAATTGAATCCACCGGCCAGAGAATGAGTTCGAAAAATTGAATAATAGACGTTTTGAACGCTTATATGTGTATTTTCACATATAAAAATGCATTCAAATTCAATCCACCCGACCAGAGAATGAGTTCGAAAATATTGAAAAATAGACGTTTTGAACGCTTATATGTGTATTTTCACATATAAAAATGCATTCGAATTCAATCCACCCGGCCGGGGAATGAATTCGAAAATATTGAAAAATAGACGTTTGGCCGCTTATATATGTTTTTCACATATAAAAATGCATTCGAATTCAATCCACCCGGCCGGGGTACGAAATTGAAAATATTGAAATACGTTTTGGCCGCTTATATTGTATTTTCACATATAAAAATGCATCCGAATTCAGTCCACCCGGCCGGGGTACGAATTTAAAATATGAAATATGGACGTTTTGGCCGCTTATATGTGAATTTTCACATATAAAAATGCATTCGATTCAATCCACCCGGCCGGGGAATGAGTTCGAAAATATTGAAAAATAGACGTTGGGCCGCTTATATGTGTATTTTCACTATAAAAATGCCTTCGAATTCAGTCCACCCGGCTGGGGTACGAAATTGAAAATTTGAAAATACGACGTTTGGCCGCTTATATGTGAATTTTCACATATAAAAATGCATCCGAATTCAAGTCCACCCGCTGCCGGTGTACGAATTGAAAAATATTGAAATACGGAGCGGTTTTGGCCGCTTATATGGGAATTTTCACATATAAAATAGCATTCGATTCAATCCACCCGGCCGGGGAATGAGTTCGAAAATATTGAAAATAGACAGTTTGGGCCGCTTATATGTGTATTTCACATATAAAAAAGCATTCGAATTTCAGTCCACCCGGCCGGGGTACGAAATTGAAAATATTGAAATACGGACGTTTGTGGGCCGCTTATATGTGAATTTTCACATATAAAAATAGCATTCGCAATTCAATCCCCCGGCCGGGGATGAGTTCGAAAATATTGAAAAATAGACGTTTGGGCTGCTTATATGTGTATTTTCACATATAAAAATGCATTCGAATTCAGTCCACCCGGCCGGTGTACGAATTTGAAAATATTGAAATACGGACGTTTTGGCCGCTTATATGTGAATTTTCACATATAAAAATGCATTCGAATTCAATCCACCCGGGGGGAATGAGTTCGAAAATATTGAAAAATAGACGTTTGGGCTGCTTATATGTGTATTTTCACATATAAAAATGCATTCGAATTCAGTCCACCCGGCCGGTGTACGAATTTGAAAATATTGAAATACGGACGTTTTGGCCGCTTATATGTGAATTTTCACATATAAAAATGCATTCGAATTCAATCCACCCGGTCGGGGAATGAGTTCGAAAATATTGAAAAATAGACGTTTTGGCCGTTATATGTGTGTTTTCACATATAAAAATGCATTCGAATTGAATCCACCCGGCCAGAGAATGAGTTCGAAAATATTGAAAAATAGACGTTTTGAACGCTTATATGTGTATTTTCACATATAAAAATGCATTCGAATTCAATCCACCCGGCCGGGGAAGAATTCGAAAATATTGAAAAATAGACGTTGTGGCCGCTTATATGTTGTATTTTCACATATAAAAATGCATTGCGATTCAATCCACCCGGCCGGGGAAGAGTTCGAAAATATTGAAATAGACGTTTGGCCGCTTATATGGTAATTTTCACATATAAAAATGCATTCGAATTCAGTCCACCCGGCGGGTACGGAATTGAAAATATTGAAAATAGGACGTTTGGCCGCTATATTGTGAATTTTCACATATAAAAATGCATTCGAATTCAATCCACCCGCCGGGGAATGAAGTTCGAAAAATATGAAAAATAGACGTTTGGGCGCTTATATGTGTATTTTCACATATAAAAATGCATTCGAATTCAGTCCACCCGGCCGGGGTACGGAATTGAAATATTGAAATACGGACGTTTTGGCCGCTTATATGTGAATTTTCACATATAAAAATGCATTCGAATTTCACCACCCGGCCGGGGAACGAAATTGAAATATTGAAAAATAGACGTTTGGCCGCTTATATGTGTTTTCACAATATGCATTCGAATTGAATCCACCCGGCCAGAGAATGAGTTCGAAAATATTGAAAAATAGACGTTTTGAACGTTATATGTGTATTTTCACATATAAAAATGCATTCGAATTCAATCCACCCGACCAGAGAATGAGTTCGAAAATATTGAAAAATAGACGTTTTGAACGCTTATATGTGTATTTTCATATAAAAATGCATTCGAATTCAATCCACCTGGCCGGGGATGAATTCGAAAATATTGAAAAATAGACGTTTGGCCGCTTATATGGTATTTCACATATAAAAATGCATTCGAATTCAATCCACCGGCCGGGGTACGAAATTGAAAATATTGAAATACGGACGTTTTGGCCGTATATGTGTATTTTCACATATAAAAATGCATTCGAATTCAATCCACCCGGCCGGGGAATGATTTCGAAAATATTGAAAAATAGACGTTTGGCCGCTTATATGTGAATTTTCACATATAAAAATGCATTCGAATTTAGTCCACCCGGCCGGGGTACGAAATTGAAAAATTGAATACGGACGTTTTGGCCGCTTATATGTGAATTTTCACATATAAAATGCATTCGAATTCAATCCACCCGGCCGGGGAACGAAATTGAAAAAATTTAAAAATAGATGGTTTGGGGGCTTATATGTGTATTTTCACATATAAAAATGCATTCGAATCAGTCCACCCGGCCGGTGCACGAATTTGAAAATTGACTACGGACGTTTTGGCCGCTTATATGTGAATTTCCACATATAAAAATGCATTCGAATTCAATCCACCCGGCTGGGGAACGAAATTGAAAAAATTGAAAAATAGATGGTTTGGTCGCTTATATGTGTGTTTTTACATATAAAATAGTATTCGAATTCAATCCACCCTGTCGGGGAATGAATTCGAAAATATTGAAATACGGACGTTTTGGCCGCTTATATGTGAATTTTTACATATAAAAATGCATTCGAATTCAATCCACCCGGCCGGGGAACGAAATTGAAAAAATTGAAAAATAGATGGTTTGGTCGCTTATATGTGTGTTTTTACATATAAAATAGTATTCGAATCACCCCGGTCGGGGAATGAATTCGAAAATATTGAAAAATAGACGTTTGGGCCGCTTATATGTGAATTTTCACATATAAAATGCATTCGAATTCAATGCACCCGGCCGGGGAACGAAATTGAAAAAATTTAAAAATAGATGGTTTGGTCGCTTATATGTGTGTTTTTACTATAAAATAGTATTCGAATTCCACCCTGTCGGGGAATGAATTCGAAAATATTGAAATATAGACGTTTGGGCCGCTTATATGTGTATTTTCACATATAAAAATGCATTCGAATTCAATCCACCCGGCCGGGGAACGAAATTGAAAAAATTGAAAAATAGATGGTTTGGTCGCTTATATGTGTTTTTACATATAAAATAGCATTCGAATTCAATCCACCCGGTCGGGGAATGAATTCGAAAATATTGAAAAATAGACGTTTGGCCGCTTATATGTGTGTTTTCAATAAAAATGCATTCGAATTGAATCCACCGGCCAGAGAATGAGTTCGAAAATATTGAAAAATAGACGTTTTGAACGCTTATATGTGTATTTTCACATATAAAAATGCATTCGAATTCAATCCACCCGGCCGGGGTACGAAATTGAAAATATTGAAATGCGGACGTTTTGGCCGCTTTATGTGTATTTTCACAGATAAAAATGCATGCGAATTCAATCCACCCGGCCGGGGAATGATTTCGAAAATATTGAAAAATAGACGTTTGGCCGCTTATATGTGTATTTTCACATATAAAAATGCATTCGAATTGAATCCACCCGGCCAGAGAATGAGTTCGAAAATATTGAAAAATAGACGTTTTGAACGCTTATATGTGTATTTTCACATATAAAAATGCATTCGAATTCAATCCACCCGGCCGGGGTACGAAATTGAAAATATTGAAATACGGACGTTTTGGCCGCTTATATGTGAATTTTCACATATAAAAATGCATTCGAATTCAATCCACCCGGCCGGGGAACGAAATTGAAAAAATTGAAAAATAGATGGTTTGGTCGCTTATATGTGTGTTTTTACATATAAAATAGCATTCGTATTCAATCCACCCGGCCGGGAAATGAATTCGAAAATATTGAAAAATAGACGTTTGGCCGCTTATATGTGTATTTTCAAATATAAAAATGCATTCAAATTCAATCCACCCGGCCGGGGTACGAAATTGAAAATATTGAAATACGGACGTTTTGGCCGCTTATATGTGTATTTTCACATATAAAAATGCATTCGAATTCAATCCACCGGCCGGGAAATGAATTCGAAAATATTGAAAAATAGACGTTCGGCCGCTTATATGTGTATTTTCACATATAAAAATGCATTCAATTCAATCCACCACGGCCGGGGTACGAAATTGAAAATATTGAAATACGGACGTTTTGGCCGCTTATATGTGTATTTTCACATATAAAATGCATTCGAATTCAATCCACCCGGCCGGGGAACGAAATTGAAAAATTGAAAAATAGATGGTTTGGTCGCTATTTGTGTGTTTTTACATATAAAATAGTATTCGAAATTGAATCCACCCGGCCAGAGAATGAGTTCGAAAATATTTGAATAATAGACGTTTTGAACGCTATATGTGTATTTTCACATATAAAATGCATTCGAATTCAGTCCACCCGGCCGGGGTACGAAATTGAAAATATTGAATACGGACGTTTGGCCGCTTATATGTGTATTTCACATATTAAAAATGCATTCGAATTCAATCACCGGCCCGGGGAACGAAATTGAAAAAATTGAAAATAGATGGTTTTGGTCGCTTATTTGTGTGTTTTACATATAAAATAGTATTCGAATTCAATCCACCGGCCGGGGAATGAGTTCGAAAATATTGAAAAATAGACGTTTGGGCCGCTTATATGTGTATTTTCACATATAAAAATGCATTCGAATTCAGTCCACCCGGCGGGGTACGAAATTGAAAATATTGAAATACGGACGTTTTGGCCGCTTATATTGTGAATTTTCACATATAAAAATGCATTCGAATTCAATCCACCCGGCCGGGGAATGAGTTCGAAAATATTGAAAAATAGACGTTTGGGCTGCTTATATGTGTATTTTCACATATAAAATGCATTCGAATTCAGTCCACCCGGCCGGTGTACGAATTTGAAAATATTGAAATACGGACGTTTTGGCCGCTTATATGTGAATTTTCACATATAAAATGCATTCGAATTCAATCCACCCGGTCGGGGAATGAGTTCGAAAATATTGAAAATAGACGTTTTGGCCGCTTATATGTGTGTTTTCACATATAAAAATGCATTCGAATGAATCCACCCGGCCAGAGAATGAGTTCGAAAATATTGAAAAATAGACGTTTTGAACGCTTATATGTGTATTTTCACATATAAAAATGCATTCGAATTCAATCCACCCGGCAGGGGAATGAATTCGAAAATATTGAAAAATAGACGTTTGGCCGCTTATATGTGTATTTTCACATATAAAAATGCATTCGAATTCAGTCCACCCGGCCGGTGTACGAATTTGAAAATATTGAAATACGGACGTTTTGGCCGCTTATATGTGAATTTTCACATATAAAAATGCATTCGAATTCAATCCACCCGGTCGGGGAATGAGTTCGAAAATATTGAAAAATAGACGTTTTGGCCGCTTATATGTGTGTTTTCACATATAAAATAGTATTCGAATTCAATCCACCCTGTCGGGGAATGAATTCGAAAATATTGAAATATAGACGTTTGGGCCGCTTATATGTGTATTTTCACATATAAAACTGCATTCGAATTCAATCCACCCGGCAGGGGAATGAATTCGAAAATATTGAAAAATAGACGTTTGGCCGCTTATATGTGTATTTTCACATATAAAAATGCATTCAAATTCAATCCACCCGGCCGGAGTACGAAATTGAAAATATTGAAATACGGACGTTTTGGCCGCTTATATGTGTATTTTCACATATAAAAATGCATTCGAATTCAATCCACCCGGCCGGGGAACGAAATTGAAAAAATTGAAAAATAGATGGTTTGGTCGCTTATTTGTGTGTTTTTACATATAAAATAGTATTCGAATTGAATCCACCCGGCCAGAGAATGAGTTCGAAAATATTGAATAATAGACGTTTTGAACGCTTATATGTGTATTTTCACATATAAAAATGCATTCAAATTCAATCCACCCGACCAGAGAATGAGTTCGAAAATATTGAAAAATAGACGTTTTGAACGCTTATATGTGTATTTTCACATATAAAAATGCATTCGATTTCAATCCACCCGGCCGGGGAATGAATTCGAAAATATTGAAAAATAGACGTTTGCCGCTTATATATGTATTTTCACATATAAAAATGCATTCGAATTCAATCCACCCGGCCGGGGTACGAAATTGAAAATATTGAAATACGGACGTTTTGGCCGCTTATATGTGTATTTTCACATATAAAAATGCATCCGAATTCAGTCCACCCGGCCGGGGTACGAAATTGAAAATATTGAAATATGGACGTTTTGGCCGCTTATATGTGAATTTTCACATATAAAATGCATTCGAATTCAATCCACCCGGCCGGGGAATGAGTTCGAAAATATTGAAAAATAGACGTTTGGGCCGCTTATATGTGTATTTTCACATATAAAAATGCATTCGAATTCAGTCCACCCGGCTGGGGTACGAAATTGAAAATATTGAAATACGGACGTTTTGGCCGCTTATATGTGAATTTTCACATATAAAAATGCATCCGAATTCAGTCCACCCGGCCGGTTGTACGAATTGAAAATATGAAATACGGACGTTTTGGCCGCTTATATGTGAATTTCACATATAAAAATGCATTCGAATTCAATCCACCCGGCCGGGGAATGAGTTCGAAAATATTGAAAATAGACGTTTGGGCCGCTTATATGTGTATTTTCACATATAAAAATGCATTCGAATTCAGTCCACCCGGCCGGGGTACGAAATTGAAATATTGAATACGGACGTTTTGGCCGCTTATATGTGAATTTTTCAATATAAAAATGCATTCGAATTCAATCCACCCGGCCGGGAATGAGTTCGAAAATATTGAAAAATAGACGTTTGGGCTGCTTATATGTGTATTTTCACATATAAAAATGCATTCGAATTCAGTCCACCCGGCCGGTGTACGAATTTGAAAATATTGAAATACGGACGTTTTGGCCGCTTATATGTGAATTTTCACATATAAAAATGCATTCGAATTCAATCCACCCGGTCGGGGAATGAGTTCGAAAATATTGAAAAATAGACGTTTTGGCCGCTTATATGTGTGTTTTCACATATAAAAATGCATTCGAATTGAATCCACCCGGCCAGAGAATGAGTTCGAAAATATTGAAAAATAGACGTTTTGAACGCTTATATGTGTATTTTCACATATAAAAATGCATTCGAATTCAATCCACCCGACCAGAGAATGAGTTCGAAAATATTGAAAAATAGACGTTTTGAACGCTTATATGTGTATTTTCACATATAAAAATGCATTCGAATTCAATCCACCTGGCCGGGGAATGAATTCGAAAATATTGAAAATAGACGTTTGGCCGCTTATATGTGTATTTTCACATATAAAAATGCATTCGAATTCAATCCACCCGGCCGGGGTACGAAATTGAAAATATTGAAATACGGACGTTTTGGCCGCTTATATGTGTATTTTCACATATAAAAATGCATTCGAATTCAATCCACCCGGCCGGGGAATGATTTCGAAAATATTGAAAAATAGACGTTTGGCCGCTTATATGTGAATTTTCACATATAAAAATGCATTCGAATTTAGTCCACCCGGCCGGGGTACGAAATTGAAAATATTGAATACGGACGTTTTGGCCGCTTATATGTGAATTTTCACATATAAAAATGCATTCGAATTCAATCCACCCGGCCGGGAACGAAATTGAAAAAATTTAAAAATAGATGGTTTGGGCTGCTTATATGTGTATTTCACATATAAAATGCATTCGAATTCAGTCCACCCGGCCGGTGCACGAATTTGAAAATATTGAAATACGGACGTTTTGGCCGCTTATATGTGAATTTCCACATATAAAATGCATTCGAATTCAATCCACCCGGCTGGGGAACGAAATTGAAAAAAATTGAAAAATAGATGGTTTGGTCGCTTATATGTGTGTTTTTACATATAAAATAGTATTCGAATTCAATCCACCCTGTCGGGGAATGAATTCGAAAATATTGAAATACGGACGTTTTGGCCGCTTATATGTGAATTTTTACATATAAAAATGCATTCGAATTCAATCCACCCGGCCGGGGAACGAAATTGAAAAAATTGAAAAATAGATGGTTTGGTCGCTTATATGTGTGTTTTTACATATAAAATAGTATTCGAATTCAATCCACCCGGTCGGGGAATGAATTCGAAAATATTGAAAAATAGACGTTTGGGCCGCTTATATGTGAATTTTCACATATAAAAATGCATTCGAATTCAATGCACCCGGCCGGGGAACGAAATTGAAAAAATTTAAAAATAGATGGTTTGGTCGCTTATATGTGTGTTTTTACATATAAAATAGTATTCGAATTCAATCCACCCTGTCGGGGAATGAATTCGAAAATATTGAAATATAGACGTTTGGGCCGCTTATATGTGTATTTTCACATATAAAAATGCATTCGAATTCAATCCACCCGGCCGGGGAACGAAATTGAAAAAATTGAAAAATAGATGGTTTGGTCGCTTATATGTGTGTTTTTACATATAAAATAGCATTCGAATTCAATCCACCCGGTCGGGGAATGAATTCGAAAATATTGAAAAATAGACGTTTTGGCCGCTTATATGTGTGTTTTCACATATAAAAATGCATTCGAATTGAATCCACCCGGCCAGAGAATGAGTTCGAAAATATTGAAAAATAGACGTTTTGAACGCTTATATGTGTATTTTCACATATAAAAATGCATTCGAATTCAATCCACCCGGCCGGGGTACGAAATTGAAAATATTGAAATGCGGACGTTTTGGCCGCTTATATGTGTATTTTCACAGATAAAAATGCATGCGAATTCAATCCACCCGGCCGGGGAATGATTTCGAAAATATTGAAAAATAGACGTTTGGCCGCTTATATGTGTATTTTCACATATAAAAATGCATTCGAATTGAATCCACCCGGCCAGAGAATGAGTTCGAAAATATTGAAAAATAGACGTTTTGAACGCTTATATGTGTATTTTCACATATAAAAATGCATTCGAATTCAATCCACCCGGCCGGGGTACGAAATTGAAAATATTGAAATACGGACGTTTTGGCCGCTTATATGTGAATTTTCACATATAAAAATGCATTCGAATTCAATCCACCCGGCCGGGGAACGAAATTGAAAAAATTGAAAAATAGATGGTTTGGTCGCTTATATGTGTGTTTTTACATATAAAATAGCATTCGTATTCAATCCACCCGGCCGGGAAATGAATTCGAAAATATTGAAAAATAGACGTTTGGCCGCTTATATGTGTATTTTCAAATATAAAAATGCATTCAAATTCAATCCACCCGGCCGGGGTACGAAATTGAAAATATTGAAATACGGACGTTTTGGCCGCTTATATGTGTATTTTCACATATAAAAATGCATTCGAATTCAATCCACCCGGCCGGGAAATGAATTCGAAAATATTGAAAAATAGACGTTCGGCCGCTTATATGTGTATTTTCACATATAAAAATGCATTCAAATTCAATCCACCCGGCCGGGGTACGAAATTGAAAATATTGAAATACGGACGTTTTGGCCGCTTATATGTGTATTTTCACATATAAAAATGCATTCGAATTCAATCCACCCGGCCGGGGAATGATTTCGAAAATATTGAAAAATAGACGTTTGGCCGCTTATATGTGTATTTTCACATATAAAAATGCATTCGAATTCAGTCCACCCGGCCGGGGTACGAAATTGAAAATATTGAAATACGGACGTTTTGGCCGCTTATATGTGAATTTTCACATATAAAAATGCATTCGAATTCAATCCACCCGGCCGGGGAACGAAATTGAAAAAATTTAAAAATAGATGGTTTGGTCGCTTATATGTGTGTTTTTACATATAAAATAGTATTCGAATTCAAATCACCCTGTCGGGGAATGAATTCGCAAATATTGAAATATAGACGTTTGGGCCGCTTATATGTGTATTTTCACATATAAAAATGCATTGGAATTCAATCCACCCGGCTGGGGTACGAATTTGAAAATATTGAAGTACGGACGTTTTGGCCGCTTATATGTGTGTTTTAACATATATAAATGCATTCGAATTCAATCCACCCGGCCGGGGAATGAATTCGAAAATATTGTAAAATAGAAGTTTGGCCGCTTATATGTGTATTTTCACATATAAAAATGCATTCGAATTGAATCCACCCGGCCAGAGAATGAGTTGGAAAATATTGAAAAATAGACGTTTTGAACGCTTATATGTGTATTTTCACATATAAAAATGCATTCGAATTCAATCCACCCGGCCGGGGTACGAAATTGAAAATATTGAAATGCGGACGTTTTGGCCGCTTATATGTGTATTTTCACAGATAAAATGCATTCGAATTCAATCCACCCGGCCGGGGAATGATTTCGAAAATATTGAAAAATAGACGTTTGGCCGCTTATGTGTATTTTCACATATAAAAATGCATTCGAATTGAATCCACCGGCCAGAGAATGAGTTCGAAAATATTGAAAAATAGACGTTTTGAACTTATATGTGTATTTTCACATATAAAAATGCATTCGAATTCAATCCACCCGGCCGGGGTACGAAATTGAAAATATTGAAATGCGGACGTTTTGGCCGCTTATATGTGAATTTTCACATATAAAATGCATTCGAATTCAATCCACCCCGGGGAACGAAATTGAAAAAATTGAAAAATAGATGTTTGGTCGCTTATATGTGTTTTTACATATAAAATAGCATTCGTATTCAATCCACCCGGCCGGGGAATGAATTCGAAAATATTGAAAAATAGACGTTTGGCCGCTTATATGTTTATTTTCACATATAAAAATGCATTCAAATTCAATCCACCCGGCCGGGGTACGAAATGAAAATATTGAAATACGGACGTTTTGGCCGCTTATATGTGTTTTCACATATAAAAATGCATTCGAATTCAATCAATCCACCCGGCCGGGAAATGAATTCGAAAATATTGAAAAATAGACGTTTGGCCGCTTATATGTGTATTTTCACATATAAAAATGCATTCAAATTCAATCCACCCGGCCGGGGTACGAAATTGAAAATATTGAAATACGGACGTTTTGGCCGCTTATATGTGTATTTTCACATATAAAAATGCATTCGAATTCAATCCACCCGGCCGGGAAATGAATTCGAAAATATTGAAAAATAGACGTTTGGCCGCTTATATGTGTATTTTCACATATAAAATGCATTCAAATTCAATCCACCCGGCCGGGGTACGAAATTGAAAATATTGAATACGGACGTTTTGGCCGCTTATATGTGTATTTTCACATATAAAAATGCATTCGAATTCAATCCACCGGCCGGGGAATGATTTCGAAAATATTGAAAAATAGACGTTTGGCCGCTTATATGTGTTTTCACATATAAAAATGCATTCGAATTCAGTCCACCCGGCCGGGGTACGAAATTGAAAATATTGAAATACGGACGTTTTGGCCGTTTATATGTGAATTTTCACATATAAAAATGCATTCGAATTCAATCCACCCGGCCGGGGAACGAAATTGAAAAAATTTAAAAATAGATGGTTTGGTCGCTTATAGTGTGTTTTTACATATAAAATAGTATTCGAATTCAAATCACCCTGTCGGTGAATGAATTCGCAAATATTGAAATATAGACGTTTGGGCCGCTTATATGTGTATTTTCACATATAAAAATGCATTCGAATTCAATCCACCCGGCCGGGGTACGAATTTGAAAATATTGAAGTACGGACGTTTTGGCCGCTTATATGTGTGTTTTAACATATATAAATGCATTCGAATTCAATCCACCCGGCCGGGGAATGAATTCGAAAATATTGTAAAATAGAAGTTTGGCCGCTTATATGTGTATTTTCACATATAAAAATGCATTCGAATTCAATCCACCCGGCCGAAGAACCAAATTGAAAAAATTGAAAAATAGATGGTTGGGTCGCTTATTTGTGTGTTATTACACATAAAATAGTATTCGAATTCAATCCACCCTGTCGGGGAATGAATTCAAAAAAATATTGAAATATAGACGTTTGGGCCCCTTATATGTGTATTTTCACATATAAAAATGCATTCGAATTCAATCCACCCGGCCGGGGTACGAATTTGAAAATATTGGAATACGGACGTTTTGGCCGCTTATATGTGTGTTTTCACATATAAAAATGCATTCGAATTCTATCCAACCGGTCGGGGAACGAATTCTAAAATATTGAAAAATAGTTGGTTTGGCCGCTCTTATGTGTGTTTTTACATATAAAATAGCATTCGAATTCAATCCACCCGTCCGGGGAATGAGTTCGAAAATATTGAAAAATAGACGTTTGGGCCGCTTATATGTGTATTTTCACATATAAAAATGCATTCGAATTCAGTCCACCCGGCCGGGGTACGAAATTGAAAATATTGAAATACGGACGTTTTGGCCGCTTATATGTGAATTTTCACATATAAAATGCATTCGAATTCAATCCACCCGGCGGGGAATGTGTTCGAAAATATTGAAAAATAGACGTTTGGGCTGCTTATATGTGTATTTTCACATATAAAAATGCATTCGAATTCAGTCCACCCGGCCGGTGTACGAATTTGAAAATATTGAAATACGGACGTTTTGGCCACTTATATGTGTGTTTTCACATATAAAAATGCATTCGAATTCAATCCACCCGGCCGGGGTACGAATTTGAAAATATTGGAATACGGACGTTTTGGCCGCTTATATGTGTGTTTTCACATATAAAAATGCATTCGAATTCTATCCAACCGGTCGGGGAACGAATTCTAAAATATTGAAAAATAGTTGGTTTGGCCGCTCTTATGTGTGTTTTTACATATAAAATAGCATTCGAATTCAATCCACCCGTCCGGGGAATGAGTTCGAAAATATTGAAAAATAGACGTTTGGGCCGCTTATATGTGTATTTCCACATATAAAAATGCATTCGAATTCAATCCACCCGGCTGGGGAACGAAATTGAAAAAATTGAAAAATAGATGGTTTGGTCGCTTATATGTGTGTTTTTACATATAAATAGTATTCGAATTCAATCCACCCTGTCGGGGAATGAATTCGAAATATTGAAATATAGATGTTTGGGCCGCTTTATGTGTATTTTCACATATAAAAATGCATTCGAATCAATCCACCCGGCCGGGGTACGAATTTGAAATATTGAAATACGGACGTTTTGGCCGCTTATATGTGTGTTTTCACATATAAAAATGCATTCGAATTCAATCCACCCGGCCGGGGAATGAATTCGAAAATATTGAAAAATAGACTTTTGGGCGCTTATATGTGTATTTTCACATATAAAAATGCTTTCGAATTCAATCCACCCGGCCGGGGTACGAATTTGTAAATATTGAAATATAGACGTTTGGGCCGCTTATATGTGTGTTTTCCACATATAAAAATGCAATCGAATTCAATCCACCCGGCCAAGGGAATGAGTTCGAAATATCGAAAAATAGACGTTTGGCCGCTTATATGTGTATTTTCACATATAAAATGCATTCGAATTCAATCCACCCGGCCGGGGTACGAATTTGAAAATATTGAAATGCGGACGTTTTGGCCGCTTATATGTGTGTTTTCACATATAAAAATGCAATCGAATTCAATCCACCCGGCCAAGGAATGAGTTCGAAAATATTGAAAAATAGACGTTTGGCCGCTTATATGTGTATTTTCACATATAAAAATGCATTCGAATTCAATCCACCCGGCCGGGGTACGAATTTGAAAATATTGAAATACGGACGTTTTGGCCGCTTATATGTGTGGTTTCACATATAAAAATGCATTCGAATTCAATCCACCCGGCGGGGTACGAATTTGAAAATATTGAAATACGGACGTTTTGGCCGCTTGTATGTGTGTTTTCACATATAAAATTGCAATCGAATTCAATCCACCCGGCCAAGGAATGAGTTTCGAAAATATTGAAAAATAGACGTTTGGCCGCTTATATGTGTATTTTCACATATAAAAATGCATTCGAATTCAATCCACCCGGCCGGGGTACGAATTTGAAAATATTGAAATACGGACGTTTTGGCCGCTTATATGTGTGTTTTCACATATAAAAATGCATTCGAATTCAATCCACCCGGCCGGGGTACGAATTTGAAAATATTGAAATACGGACGTTTTGGCCGCTTATATGTGTGTTTTCACATATAAAAATGCAATCGAATTCAATCCACCGGCCAAGGAATGAGTTCGAAATATTGAAAAATAGACGTTTGGCCGCTTATATGTGTATTTTCACATATAAAAATGCATTCGAATTCAATCCACCCGGCCGGTGTACGAATTTGAAAATATTGAAATACGGACGTTTTGGCCGCTTATATGTGTGTTTTCACATATAAAAATGCAATCGAATTCAATCCACCCGGCCAAGGAATGAGTTCGAAAATATTGAAAAATAGACGTTTGGCCGCTTATATGTGTATTTCACATATAAAAATGCATTCGAATTCAATCCACCCGGCTGGGGTACGAATTTGAAATATTGAAATACGGACGTTTTGGCCGCTTATATGTGAATTTTCACATATAAAAATGCATTCGAATTCAATCCACCCGGCCGGGGAATGAGTTCTAAAATATTGAAAAATAGACGTTTGGCCGCTTATATGTGTATTTTTCACATATAAAAATGCATTCGAACTCAGTCCACCCGGCCGGGGTACGAATTTGAAAATATTGAAATACGGCCGTTTTGGCCGCTTCTATGTGTGTTTTCACATATAAAAAGCATTCGAACTCAGTCCACCCGGCCGGGGTACGAATTTGAAAATACTGAAAATAGACGTTTGGGCCGCTTATATGTGTGTTTTCACATATAAAAATGCAATCGAATTCAATCCACCCGGCCAAGGAATAAGTTCGAAAATATTGAAAAATAGGACGTTTGGCCGCTTATATGTGTATTTTCACATATAAAAATGCATTCGAAATCAATCCACCCGGCCGGGGTACGAATTTGAAAATATTGAAATACGGACGTTTTGGCCGCTTATATGTGTGTTTCACATATAAAAATGCATTCGAATTCAATCCACCCGGCCGGGGTACGAATTTGAAATATTGAAATACGGACGTTTTGGCCGCTTATATGTGTGTTTTCACATATAAAAATGCAATCGAATTCAATCCACCCGGCAAGGAATGAGTTCGAAAATATTGAAAAAATAGACGTTTGGGCCGCTTATATGTGTGTTTCACATATAAAAATGCATTCGAATTCAATCCACCCGGCCGGGGTACGAATTTGAAAATATTGAAATACGGACGTTTTGGCCGCTTATATGTGTGTTTTCACATATAAAAATGCAATCGAATTCAATCCACCCGGCCAAGTAATGAGTTCGAAAATATTGAAAAATAGACGTTTGGCCGCTTATATGTGTATTTTCACATATAAAAATGCATTCGAATTCAATCCACCCGGCCGGGGTACGAATTTGAAAATATTGAAATACGGACGTTTTGGCCGCTTATATGTGTTTTCACATATAAAAATGCATTCGAATTCAATCCACCCGGCCGGGGTACGAATTTGAAAATATTGAAAAATAGACGTTTGGCCGCTTATATGTGTGTTTTCACATATAAAAATGCATTGAATTCAATCCACCCGGCCGGGGAATGAATTCGAAAATATTGAAAAATAGACGTTTGGCCGCTTATATGTGTTTTCACATATAAAAATGCATTCGAATTCAATCCACCCGGCCGGGGTACGAATTGAAAATATTGAAATACGGACGTTTTGGCCGCTTATATGTGTTTTCACATATAAAAATGCATTCGAATTCAATCCACCCGGCCGGGGAATGAATTCGAAAATATTGAAAAATAGACGTTTGGCCGCTTATATGTGTGTTTTCACATAAAAATGCATTCGAATTCAATCCACCCGGTCGGGGAATGAATTCGAAAATATTGAAAAATAGACGTTTGGCCGCTTATATGTGTGTTTTCACATATAAAATGCATTCGAATTCAATCCACCCGGCCGGGGTACGAATTGGAAAATATTGAAAAATAGACGTTTGGCCGCTTATATGTGTTTTCACATATAAAAATGCATTCGAATTCAATCCACCCGGCCGGGGAATGAGTTCGAAAATATTGAAAAATAGACGTTTGGCCGCTTATATGTGTATTTTCACATATAAAAATGCATTCGAATTCAATCCACCCGGCCGGGGTACGAATTGAAAATATGAAATACGGACGTTTTGGCCGCTTATATGTGAATTTTCACATATAAAAATGCATTCGAATTCAATCCACCCGGCCGGGGAACGAAATTGAAAAAATTGAAAATAGATGGTTTGGTCGCTTATATGTGTGTTTTACATATAAAATAGTATTCGAATTCAATCCACCCTGTCGGGGAATGAATTCGAAAATATTGAAATATAGTGTTTGGGCCGCTTATATGTGTATTTTCACATATAAAAATGCATTCGAATTCATCCACCCGGCCGGGGTACGAATTTGAAAATATTGAAATACGGACGTTTTGGCCGCTTATATGTGTGTTTTCACATATAAAAATGCATTCGAATTCATCCACCCGGCCGGGGAATGAATTCGAAAATATTGAAAAATAGACTTTTGGGCGCTTATGTGTATTTTCACATATAAAATGCTTTCGAATTCAATCCACCCGGCCGGGGTACGAATTTGTAAATATTGAAATATAGACGTTGGGCCGCTTATATGTGTTTTCACATATAAAAATGCAATCGAATTCAATCCACCCGGCCAAGGAATGAGTTCGAAATATCGAAAAATAGACGTTTGGCCGCTTATATGTGTATTTTCACATATAAAATGCATTCGAATTCAATCCACCCGGCCGGGGTACGAATTTGAAAATATTGAAATGCGGACGTTTTGGCCGCTTATATGTGTTTTCACATAAAAATGCAATCGAATTCAATCCACCCGGCCAAGGAATGAGTTCGAAAATATTGAAAAATAGACGTTGGCCGCTTATAGGTGTATTTTCACATATAAAAATGCATTCGAATTCAATCCCGGCCGGGGTACGAATTTGAAAATATTGAAATACGGACGTTTTGGCCGCTTATATGTGTGGTTTCACATATAAAAATGCATTCGAATTCAATCCACCCGGCCGGGGTACGATTTGAAAATATTGAAATACGGACGTTTTGGCCGCTTGTATGTGTGTTTTCACATATAAAAATGCAATCGAATTCAATCCACCCGGCCAAGGAATGAGTTCGAAAATATTGAAAAATAGACGTTTGGCCGCTTATATGTGTATTTTCACATATAAAAATGCATTCGAATTCAATCCACCCGCCGGGGTACGAATTTGAAAATATTGAAATACGGACGTTTTGGCCGCTTATATGTGTGTTTTCACATATAAAAATGCATTCGAATTCAATCACCGGCCGGGGTACGAATTTGAAAATATTGAAATACGGACGTTTTGGCCGCTTATATGTGTGTTTTCACATATAAAAATGCAATCGAATTAATCCACCCGGCCAAGGATGAGTTCGAAAATATTGAAAAATAGACGTTTGGCCGCTTATATGTGTATTTTCACATATAAAATGCATTCGAATTCAATCCCCCGGCCGGTGTACGAATTTGAAAATATTGAAATACGGACGTTTTGGCCGCTTATATGTGTGTTTTCACATATAAAAATGCAATCGAATTCAATCCACCCGGCCAAGGAATGAGTTCGAAAATATTGAAAAATAGACGTTTGGCCGCTTATATGTGTATTTTCACATATAAAAATGCATTCGAATTCAATCCACCCGGCTGGGGTACGAATTTGAAAATATTGAAATACGGACGTTTTGGCCGCTTATATGTGAATTTTCACATATAAAAATGCATTCGAATTCAATCACCCGGCCGGGGAATGAGTTCTAAAATATTGAAAAATAGACGTTTGGCCGCTTATGTGTATTTTCACATATAAAATGCATTCGAACTCAGTCCACCCGGCCGGGGTACGAATTTGAAAATATTGAAATACGGCCGTTTTGGCCGCTTATATGTGTGTTTTCACATATAAAAAAGCATTCGAACTCAGTCCACCCGGCCGGGGTACGAATTTGAAAATACTGAAAATAGACGTTTGGGCCGCTTATATGTGTGTTTTCACATTAAAAATGCAATCGAATTCAATCCACCCGGCCAAGGAATAAGTTCGAAAATATGAAAAATAGACGTTTGGCCGCTTATATGTGTATTTTCACATATAAAAATGCATTCGAATCAATCCACCCGGCCGGGGTACGAATTTGAAAATATTGAAATACGGACGTTTTGGCCGCTTATATGTGTGTTTTCACATATAAAATGCATTCGAATTCAATCCACCCGGCGGGGTACGAATTTGAAAATATTGAAATACGGACGTTTTGGCCGCTTATAGTGTGTTTTCACATATAAAAATGCAATCGAATTCAATCCACCCGGCCAAGGAATGAGTTCGAAAATATTGAAAAATAGACGTTTGGCCGCTATATGTGTGTTTTCACATATAAAAATGCATTCGAATTCAATCCACCCGGCCGGGGTACGAATTTGAAAAATTGAAATACGGACGTTTTGGCCGCTTATATGTGTGTTTTCACATATAAAAATGCAATCGAATTCAATCCACCCGGCCAAGTAATGAGTTCGAAAATATTGAAAAATAGACGTTTGGCCGCTTATATGTGTATTTTCACTATAAAAATGCATTCGAATTCAATCCACCCGGCCGGGGTACGAATTTGAAAATATTGAATACGGACGTTTTGGCCGCTTATATGTGTTTTCACATATAAAAATGCATTCGAATTCAATCCACCGGCCGGGGTACGAATTTGAAAATATTGAATACGGACGTTTTGGCCGCTTATATGTGTGTTTTCACATAAAAATGCATTTGAATTCAATCCACCGGTCGGGGAATGAATTCGAAAATATTGAAAAATAGACGTTTGGGCCGCTTATATGTGGTTTCACATATAAAAATGCATTCGAACTCAGTCCACCCGGCCGGGGTACGAATTTGAAAATATTGAAATACGGACGTTTTGGCCGTATATGTGTGTTTCCACATATAAAAATGCATTCGAATTCAATCCCCCGGTCGGGGAATGAATTCGAAAATATTGAAAAATAGACGTTTGGGCCGCTTATATGTGTGTTTTCACATATAAAAATGCATTCGAATTCAATCCACCCGGTCGGGGAATGAATTCGAAAATATTGAAAAATAGACGTTTGGGCCGCTTATATGTGTGTTTTCACATATAAAAATGCATTCTAATTCAATCCACCCGGCCGGGGTACGAATTTGAAAATATTGAAATACGGACGTTTTGGCCGCTTATATGTGTGTTTTCACATATAAAAATGCATTCGAATTCAATCCACCCGGTCGGGGAATGAGTTCGAAAATATTGAAAAATAAACGTTTGGCCGCTTATATGTGTATTTTCACATATAAAAATGCATTCGAACTCAGTCCACCCGGGGGGTACGAATTTGAAAATATAGAAATACGGACGTTTTGGCCGCTTATATGTGAATTTCCACATATAAAAATGCATTCGAATTCAATCCACCCGGCCGGGGAACGAGTTCGAAAATATTGAAAAATAAACGTTTGGCCGCTTATATGTATTTTCACATATAAAAATGCATTCGAACTCAGTCCACCCGGCCGGGGTACGAATTTGAAAATATAGAAATACGGACGTTTTGGCCGCTTATATGTGAATTTCCACATATAAAAATGCATTCGAATTCAATCCACCGGCCGGGGAACGAAATGAAAAAATTGAAAAATAGATGGTTTGGTCGCTTATATGTGTTTTTACATATAAAATAGTATTCGGATTCAATCCACCCTGTCGGGGAAGAATTCGAAAATATTGAAAAATAGACTTTTGGCCGCTTATGTGTATTTTCACATATAAAAATGCATTCGAATTCAATCCACCCGGCGGGGAACGAAATTGAAAAAATTGAAATATAGATGGTTTGGTCGCTTATATGTGTTTTCACATATAAAAAGCATTCGAATTCAATCCACCGGTCGGGGAATGGATTCGAAAATATTGAAAAATAGACGTTTGGCCGCTTATATGTGTATTTTCACATATAAAAATGCATTCGAATTCAATCCACCCGGCCAAGGAATGAGTTCGAAAATATTGAAAAATAGACGTTTGGCCGCTTATATGTGTATTTTCACATATAAAAATGCATTCGAATTCAATCCACCCGGCCGGGGTACGAATTGAAAATATGAAATACGGACGTTTTGGCCGCTTATATGTGTGGTTTCACATATAAAAATGCATTCGAATTCAATCCACCCGGCCGGGGTACGAATTTGAAAATATTGAAATACGGACGTTTTGGCCGCTTGTATGTGTTTTCACATATAAAAATGCAATCGAATTCAATCCACCCGGCCAAGGAATGAGTTCGAAAATATTGAAAAATAGACGTTTGGCCGCTTATATGTGTATTTTCACATATAAAAATGCATTCGAATTCAATCCACCCGGCCGAGGAATGAGTTCGAAAATATTGAAAAATAGACGTTTGGCCGCTTATATGTGTATTTTCACATACAAAAATGCATTGGAATTCAATCCACCCGGCTGGGGTACGAATTTGAAAATATTGAAATACGGACGTTTTGGCCGCTTATATGTGAATTTTCACATATAAAAATGCTTCGAATTCAATCCACCCGGCCGGAGTACGAATTTGAAAATATTGAAATACGGACGTTTTGGCCGCTTATATGTAATTTTACATATAAAAATGCATTCGAATTCAATCCACCGGCCGGGGAACGAAATTCAAAAAATTGAAAAATAGATGGTTTGGTCGTTATATGTGTTTTTACATATAAAATAGTATTCGAATTCAATCCACCCGGTCGGGCAAGGATTCGAAAATATTGAAAAAATAGATGTTTGGGCCGCTTATATGTGAATTTTCACATAAAAATGCATTCGAATTCAATCCACCCGGCCGGGGAACGAAATTGAAAAAATTGAAAAATAGATGTTTGGTCGCTTATATGTGTGTTTTTACATATAAAATAATATTCGAATCAATCCACCCGGTCGGGGAATGAGTTCGAAAATATTGAAAAATAGACGTTTGGGCCGCTTATATGTGTATTTTCACATATAAAAATGCATTCGGATTCAATCCACCGGTCGGGGAATGGATTCGAAAATATTGAAAAACAGACGTTTGAACCGCTTATATGTGAATTTTCACATATAAAAATGCATTCGAATTCAATCCACCCGGCCGGGGAACGAAATTAAAAAATTGAAAAATAGATGGTTTGGCGCTTATATGTGTTTTTACATATAAAATAGTATTCGAAATCAATCCACCCGGTCGGGGAATGAATTCGAAAATATTGAAAAATAGACTTTTGGCCGCTTATATGTGTATTTTCACATATAAAAATGCATTCGAATTCAATCCACCCGGCCGGGGAACGAAATTGAAAAAATTGAAAATAGATGGTTTGGTCGCTTATATGTGTTTTTACATATAAAATAGTATTCGAATTCAATCCACCCGGTCGGGGAATGGATTCGAAAATATTGAAAAATAGACGTTTGGCCGCTTATATGTGTATTTTCACATATAAAAATGCATTCGAATTCAATCCACCCGGCCAAGGAATGAGTTCGAAAATATTGAAAAATAGACGTTTGGCCGCTTATATGTGTTTTCACATATAAAAATGCATTCGAATTCAATCACCCGGCCGGGGTACGAATTGAAAATATTGAAATACGGACGTTTTGGCCGCTTATATGTGGTTTCACATATAAAAATGCATTCGAATTCAATCCACCCGGCCGGGGTACGAATTTGAAAATATTGAAATACGGACGTTTTGGCCGCTTGTATGTGTTTTCACATATAAAAATGCAATCGAATTCAATCCACCCGGCCAAGGAATGAGTTCGAAAATATTGAAAAATAGACGTTGGCCGCTTATATGGTATTTTCACATATAAAAATGCATTCGAATTCAATCCACCCGGCCGGGGTACGAATTGAAAATATTGAAATACGGACGTTTTGGCCGCTTATATGTGTGTTTTCACATATAAAAAGCATTCGAATTCAATCCACCCGGCCGGGGTACGAATTGAAAATATTGAAATACGGACGTTTTGGCCGCTTATATGTGTGTTTTCACATATAAAAATGCAATCGAATTCAATCCACCCGGCAAGGAATGAGTTCGAAAATATTGAAAAATAGACGTTTGGCCGCTTATATGTGTATTTTCACATATAAAAATGCATTCGAATTCAATCCACCCGGCCGGGGTACGAATTTGAAAATATTGAAATACGGACGTTTTGGCCGCTTATATGTGTGTTTTCACATATAAAAATGCATCGAATTCAATCCACCCGGCCAAGGAATGAGTTCGAAAATATTGAAAAATAGACGTTTGGCCGCTTATATGTGTATTTTCACATACAAAAATGCATTCGAATTCAATCCACCCGGCGGGGTACGAATTTGAAAATATTGAAATACGGACGTTTTGGCCGCTTATATGTGAATTTTCACATAAATAATGCATTCGAATTCAATCCCCCGGCCGGGGAATGAGTTCTAAAATATTGAAAAATAGACGTTTGGCCGCTATATGTGTATTTTCACATAAAAATGCATTCGAACTCAGTCCACCCGGCGGGGTACGAATTGAAAATATTGAAATACGGACGTTTTGCCGCTTATATGTGTGTTTTCACATATAAAAAGCATTCGAACTCAGTCCACCCGGCGGGGGGTACGAATTTGAAAATACTGAAAAATAGACGTTTGGGCCGCTTATATGTGTTTTCACATATAAAATGCATTCGAATTCAATCCACCCGGTCGGGGAATGAATTCGAAAATATTGAAAAATAGACGTTGGCCGCTTATATGTGTATTTTCACATATAAAAATGCATTCGAATTCAATCCACCGGCCGGGGTACGAATTTGAAAATATTGAAATACGGACGTTTTGGCGCTTATATGTGTGTTTTCACATATAAAAATGCATTCGAATTCAATCCACCCGGCCGGGGTACGAATTTGAAAATATTGAAATACGGACGTTTTGGCCGCTTATATGTGTGTTTTCACATATAAAACTGCAATCGAATTCAATCCACCCGGTCGGGGAATGGATTCGAAAATATTGAAAAATAGACGTTTGGGCCGCTTATATGTGTATTTTCAATATAAAAATGCATTCGAATTCAATCCACCCGGCCAAGGAATGAGTTCGAAAATATTGAAAAATAGACGTTGGCCGCTTATATGTGTATTTTCACATATAAAAATGCATCGAATTCAATCCACCCGGCCGGGGTACGAATTTGAAAATATTGAAATACGGACGTTTTGGCCGCTTATATGTGTGGTTTCACATATAAAAATGCATTCGAATTCAATCCACCCTGTCGGGGAAAGAATTCGAAAATATTGAAAAATAACTTTTGGCCGCTTATATGTGTATTTTCACATATAAAAATGCATTCGAATCAATCCACCCGGCCGGGGAACGAAATTGAAAAAATTGAAAATAGATGGTTTGGTCGCTTATATGTGTGTTTTTACATATAAAATAGTATTCGAATTCAATCCACCCGTCGGGAAAATGGATTCGAAAATATTGAAAAATAGACGTTTGGTGGCGCTTATATGTGTATTTTCACATATAAAAATGCATTCGAATTCAATCCACCCGGCGGGAATGAGTCGAAAATATTGAAAAATAGACGTTTGGCCGCTTATATGTGTATTTTCACATATAAAAATGCATTCGAATTCAATCCACCCGGCCGGGGTACGAATTTGAAAATGAAATACGGACGTTTTGGCCGCTTATATGTGGTTCACATATAAAAATGCATTCGAATTCAATCCCCCGGCCGGGGTACGATTGAAAATATTGAAATACGGACGTTTTGGCCGCTTGTATGTGTGTTTTTACATATAAAAATGCAATCGAATTCAATCCACCCGGCCAAGGAATGAGTTCGAAAATATTGAAAAAGACGTTTGGCCGCTTATGTGTTATTTTCACATATAAAAAGCATTCGAATTCAATCCACCCGGCCGGGGTACGAATTTGAAAATATTGAAATACGGACGTTTTGGCCGCTTATATGTGTTTTCACATATAAAAATGCATTCGAATTCAATCCACCCGGCCGGGGTACGAATTTGAAAAATTGAAATACGGACGTTGGCCGCTTATATGTGTGTTTTCACATATAAAAATGCAATCGAATTCAATCCACCCGCCACGAATGAGTTCGAAAATATTGAAAATAACGTTTGGCCGCTTATATGTGATTTTCACATATAAAAATGCATTCGAATTCAATCCACCGGCCGGGGTCGAATTGAAAATATTGAAATACGGACGTTTTGGCCGCTTATATTGTGTTTTCTACATATAAAAAATGCAATCGAATTCAATCCACCCGGCCAGGAATGAGTTCGAAAATATTGAAAAATAGACGTTTGGCCGCTTATATGTGTAGTTTCACATACAAAAATGCATTGGAATTCAATCCACCCGGCTGGGGTACGAATTTGAAATATTGACATACGGACGTTTTGGCCGCTTATATGTAGTTTTCACATATAATAATGCAATTCGAATTCAATCCACCCGGCCGGGGAATGAGTTCTAAAATATTGCAAAATAGACGTTTGGCCGCTTATATGTGTATTTTCACATATAAAAATGCATTCGACTTCAATCCACCCCCGGCCGGGGTACGAATTGAAATATGAAATACGGACGTTTTGGCCGCCTTATATGTGTGTTTTCACATATAAAAAATGCATTCGAACTCAAGTCCACCCGGCCGGGGTACGAATTTGAAAATACTGAAAAATAGACGTTTGGCCGCTTATATGTGTGTTTTTCACATATAAAAATGCATTCGAATTCAATCCACCCGGTCGGGGAATGAATTCGAAAATATTGAAAAATAGACGTTTGGGCCGCTTATATGTGTATTTTCACATATAAAAAGCATTCGAATTCAATCCACCCGGCCGGGGTACGAATTTGAAAATATTGAAATACGGACGTTTTGGCCGCTTATATGTGTGTTTTCACATATAAAAATGCATTCGAATTCAATCCACCCGGCCGGGGTACGAATTGAAAATATTGAAATACGGACTTTTGGCCGCTTATATGTGTGTTTTCACATATAAAAATGCATTCGAATTCAATCCACCGGTCGGGGAATGGATTCGAAAATATTGAAAAATAGACGTTTGGGCCGCTTATATGTGTATTTTCACATATAAAAATGCAATCGAATTCAATCCACCCGGCCGGGGTACGAATTCTAAAATATTGAAAAATAGACGTTTGGCCGCTTATATGTGTATTTTCACATATAAAAATGCATTCGAACTCAGTCCACCCGGCCGGGGTACGAATTTGAAAAATTGAAATACGGACGTTTTGGCCGCTTATATGTGTTTTCACATATAAAAAGCATTCGAACTCAGTCCACCCGGCCGGGGTACGAATTTGAAAATACTGAAAAATAGACGTTTGGGCCGCTATATGTGTGTTTTCACATATAAAAATGCATTCGAATTCATCCACCCGGTCGGGGAATGAATTCGAAAATATTGAAAAATAGACGTTTGGGCCGCTTATATGTGTATTTTCACATATAAAAATGCATTCGAATTCAATCCACCCGGCCGGGGTACGAATTTGAAAATATTGAAATACGGACGTTTTGGCCGCTTATATGTGTGTTTTCACATATAAAAATGCATTCGAATTCAATCCACCGGCCGGGGTACGAATTGAAAATATTGAAATACGGACGTTTTGGCCGCTTATATGTGTGTTTTCACATATAAAAATGCATTCGAATTCAATCCACCGGTCGGGGAATGGATTCGAAAATATTGAAAAATAGACGTTTGGGCCGCTTATGTGTATTTTCACATATAAAAATGCAATCGAATTCAATCCACCCGGCCGGGGTACGAATTTGAAAATACTGAAAAATAGACGTTTGGGCCGCTTATATGTGTGTTTTCACATATAAAAATGCATCGAATTCAATCCACCCGGTCGGGGAATGGATTCGAAAATATTGAAAAATAGACGTTTGGGCCGCTTATATGTGTTTTCACATATAAAAATGCAATCGAATTCAATCCACCCGGCCGGGGTACGAATTTGAAAATATTGAAATACGGACGTTTTGGCCGCTTATATGTGTGTTTTCACATATAAAAATGCATTCGAATTCAATCCACCCGGTCGGGGAATGAATTCGAAAATATTGAAAAATAGACGTTTGGGCCGCTTATATGTGTATTTTCACATATAAAAATGCATTCGAATTCAATCCACCAGGCCAAGGAATGAGTTCGAAAATATTGAAAAATAGACGTTTGGCCGCTTATATGTGTATTTTCACATAAAAATGCATTGGAATTCAATCCACCCGGCTGGGGTACGAATTTGAAAATATTGAAATACGGACGTTTTGGCCGCTTATATGTGAATTTTCACATAAAAATGCATTCGAATTCAATCCACCCGGCCGGGGAATGAGTTCTAAAATATTGAAAAATAGACGTTTGGCCGCTTATATGTGTATTTTCACATATAAAAATGCATTCGAACTCAGTCCACCCGCCGGGGTACGAATTTGAAAATATTGAAATACGACGTTTTGGCCGCTTATATGTGTGTTTTTCACATATAAAAATGCATTCGAATTCAATCCACCCGGTCGGGGAATGAATTCGAAAATATTGAAAAATAGACTTTTGGGGCCGCTTATATGTGTGTTTTCACATATAAAAATGCATTTGAGATTCAATCCACCCGGTCGGGGAATGAATTCGAAAATATGAAAAAATAGACGTTTTGGGCCGCTTATATGTGTGTTTTTCAACATATAAAAATGCATTCGAACTCAGTCCCAGACCCGGCCGGGGTACGAATTTGAAAATATTGAAATACGGACGTGTTTGGCCGCTTATATGTGTGTTTTCCACATATAAAAATGCATTCGAATTCAATCCACCCGGTCGGGGAATGAATTCGAAAATATTGAAAAATAAACGTTTGGCCGCCTTATATGTGTATTTTCACATATAAAAATGCATTCGAACTCAGTCCACCCGGCCGGGGTAACGAATTTTGAAAATATTGAAATAGCGGACCGTTTTGGCCGCGTATATGTGAATTTCCACATATAAAAATGCATTACGAATTCAATCCACCACCGGCCCGGGGTACGAAATTGAAAAAAATTGCGAAAATAGATGGTTGGGGTCGCTTATATGTGTGTTTTTACATATAAAAATAGTATTCGAATTCATCCACCTGGGGTGGAATGAATTCGAAAAATATTGAAAAATAAGACTTGTGGCCGCTTATATGTGTATTTTCACATATAAAAATGCATTCGAATTCATCCACCCGGCCGGGTAACGAATTTGAAAAATATTGAAAAATAGATGGTTTGGTCGCTTATATGTGTGTTTTTACATATAAAAATAGTATTCGAATTCAATCCACCCGGTCGGGGAATGAGTTCGAAAATATTGAAAAATAGGACGTTTGGGCCGCTTATATGTGAATTTTCACATATAAAAATGCATTCGAATTCATCCACCCGGCCGGGGAACGAAAATTGAAAAAATTGAAAAATAGATGGTTTGGTCGCTTATATGTGGTTTTTACATATAAAATAGTATTCGAATTCAATCCACCCTGTCGGGGAATGAATTCGAAAATATTGAAAAATAGACTTTTGGCCGCTTATATGTGTATTTTCACATATAAAAATGCATTCGAATTCAATCCACCCGGCCGGGGAACGAAATTGAAAAAATTGAAAAATAGACGTTTCGGCCGCTTATATGTGTGTTTTCACATATAAAAATGCATTCGAATTCAATCCACCCGGCCGGGTACGAATTTGAAAATATTGAAATACGGACGTTTTGGCCGCTTATATGTGTGTTTTCACATATAAAACTGCATTCGAATTCAATCCACCCGGTCGGGGAATGAATTCGAAAATATTGAAAAATAGACGTTTGGGCCGCTTATATGTGTATTTTCACATATAAAAATGCATTCGAATTCAATCCACCCGGCCGGGGAATGAGTTCGAAAATATTGAAAAATAGACGTTTGGCCGCTTATATGTGTATTTTCACATATAAAAATGCATCGGATTCAATCCACCCGGCCGGGTACGAATTTGAAAATATTGAAATACGGACGTTTTGGCCGCTTATATGTGTGTTTTACATATAAAAATGCATTCGAATTCAATCCACCCTGTCGGGGAATGAATTCGAAAATATTGAAAAATAGATGGTTTGGTCGCTTATATGTGTGTTTTACATATAAAATAGTATTCGAATTCAATCCACCCGGTCGGGGAATGGATTCGAAAATATTGAAAAATAGACGTTTGGGCCGCTTATATGTGAATTTTCACATATAAAAATGCATTCGAATTCAATCCACCCGGCGGGGAACGAAATTGAAAAAATTGAAAAATAGATGGTTTGGTCGCTTATATGTGTGTTTTTACATATAAAATAGTATTCGAATTCAATCCACCCTGTCGGGGAATGAATTCGAAAATATTGAAAAATAGACTTTTGGCCGCTTATATGTGTATTTTCACATATAAACTGCATTCGAATTCAATCCACCCGGCCGGGGAACGAAATTGAAAAAAATCGAAAAATAGATGTTTGGTCGCTTATATGTGTGTTTTTTACATATAAATAGTATTCGAATTCAATCCACCCGGTCGGGCAATGGATTCGAAAATATTGAAAAATAGATGTTTGGGCCGCTTAATGTGAATTTTCACATATAAAAATGCATTCGAATTCAATCCACCCGGCCGGGGAACGAAATTGAAAAAATTGAAAAATAGATGGTTTGGTCGCAGTATATGTTGTTTTTTACATATAAAATAGTATTCGAATTCAATCCACCCGGCCGGGGAATGAGTTCGAAAATATGAAAAATAGACGTTGGGCCGCTTATATGTGTATTTTCACATATAAAAATGCATTCGATTCAATCCACCCGGTCGGGGAATGGATTCGAAAATATTGAAAAGCAGACGTTTGAACCGCTTATATGTGAATTTTCACATATAAAAATGCATTCGAAGTTCAATCCACCCGGCCGGGGAACGAAATTAAAAAATTGAAAAATAGATGGTTTGGTCGCTTATATGTGTGTTTTACATATAAAATAGTATTCGAAATCAAATCCACCGGTCGGGGAATGAATTCGAAAATATTGAAAAATAGACGTTTGGCGCTTATATGTGTATTTTCACATATAAAAATGCTTTCGAATTCAATCCACCCGGCCGGAGTACGAATTTGAAAATATTGAAATACGGACGTTTTGGCCGCTTATATGTGATTTTTACATATAAAAAATGCATTCGAATTCAATCCACCCGGCCGGGTAACGAATTCAAAAAATTGAAAAATAGATGGTTTGGTCGCTTATATGTGTTTTTACATATAAATAGTATTCGGATTCAATCCACCCCGGTCGGGGAATGGATTCGAAAAATATTGAAAAACAGACGTTTGAGCCGCTTATATGTGAATTTTCACATATAAAAATGCATTCGAATTCATCCACCCGGCCGGGGAACGAAATTGAAAAATTGAAAAATAGATGGTTTGGTCGCTTATATGTGTGTTTTTACATAAAATAGTATTCGAAATCAATCCACCGGTCGGGGAATGGATTCGAAAATATTGAAAAACAGACGTTTGAGCCGCTTATATGTGTATTTTCACATATAAAAATGCATTCGAATTCAATCCACCCGGCCGGGTAACGAAATTGAAAAAATTGAAAACTAGATGGTTTGGTCGCTTATGTGTGTTTTTACATATAAATATTTCGAATTCAATCCACCCGGGGGAATTTCGAAAATTGAAATAGACTTTTGGCCGCTTATATGTGATTTTCACATATAAAAATGCATTCGATTCAGTCCACCCGGCCGGGTTACGAATTTGAAAATATGAAATACGGCGTTTTGGCCGTCTTACATGTGTGTTTTCACATATAAAAATGCATTCGAATTCAATCCACGGCCGGGAACGAAATTGAAAAAATTGAAAAATAGATGGTTTGGTCGCTTATATGTGTTTTTACATATAAAATAGTATTCGGATTCAATCCACCCTGTCGGGGAATGAATTCGAAAATATTGAAAAATAGACTTTTGGGCCGCTTATATGTGGTATTTTCACATATAAAATGCATTCGAATTCAATCCACCCGGCCGGGGAACGAAATTGAAAAATTGAAAAATAGATGTTTGGTCGCTTATATGTGTGTTTTTACATATAAAATAGTATTCGAATTCAATCCACCCTGTCGGGGAATTGGATTCGAAATATTGAAAAAATAGACGTTTGGGCCGCTTATATGTGAATTTTCACATATAAAAGGCATTCGAATTCAATGCACCCGGCCGGGGAACGAAATTGAAAAAATTGAAAAATAGTAGGTTTGGTCGCTTATATGTGTGTTTTTACATATAAAATAGTATTCGAATTCAATCCACCCTGTCGGGGAATGAATTCGAAAAATATGAAAAATAGACTTTTGGCCGCTTATATGTGTATTTCACATATAAAACTGCATTCGAATTCAATCTACCCGGCCGGGGAACGAAATTGAAAAAATCGAAAAATAGATGGTTTGGTCGCTTATATGTGTGTTTTTACATATAAAATAGTATTCGAATTCAATCCACCCGTCGGGCAAATGGATTCGAAAATATTGAAAAATAGATGTTTGGGCCGCTTATATGTGAATTTTCACATATAAAAATGCATTCGAATTCAATCCACCCGGCCGGGGAACGAAATTGAAAAAATTGAAAAATAGATGGTTTGGTCGCTTATATGTGTGTTTTTACATATAAAATAGTATTCGAATTCAATCCACCCGGCCGGGGAATGAGTTCGAAAATATTGAAAAAATAGACGTTTGGGGCGCTATATGTGTATTTTCACCTATAAAAATGCATTCGGATTCAATCCACCCGGTCGGGGAATGGATTCGAAAATATTGAAAAGCAGACGTTTGACCGCTTATATGTGAATTTTCACATATAAAAATGCATTCGAATTCAATCCACCCGGCCGGGGAACGAAATTAAAAAAATTGGAAAAATAGATGGTTTGGTCGCTATATGTGTGTTTTTACATATAAAATAGTATTTCGAAATCAATCCACCCGGTCGGGGAAATGAATTCGAAAATATGAAAAATAGACTTTGGCCGCTTATATGTGTATTTTCACATATAAAAATGCTTTCGAATTCAATCCACCCGGCCGGGGTACGAATTTGAAAATATTGAAAACTGACGTTTTGGCCGCTTATATGTGTGGTTTCCACATAAAAATGCATTCGAATTCAATCCACCCGGCCGGGGTACGAATTTGAAAAATATTGAAATACGGACGTTTTGGCCGCTTTATGTGTGTTTTCACATATAAAAATGCATCGAAATTCAATCCACCCCGGCCAAGGAATGAGTTCGAAAATATTGAAAAATAGACGTTTGGCCGCTTATATGTGTATTTCACATATAAAAATGCATTCGAATTCAATCCACCCGGCCGGGGTACGAATTTGAAAATATTGAAATACGGACGTTTTGGCCGCTTATATGTGTGTTTTCACATATAAAAATGCATTCGAATTCAATCCACCCGGCCGGGGTACGAATTTGAAATATTGAAATACGGACGTTTGGCCGCTTATATGTGTGTTTTCACATATAAAAATGCATCGAATTCAATCCACCCGGCCAAGGGAATGAGTTCGAAAATATTGAAAAATAGACGTTTGGGCCGCTTATATGTGTATTTTCACATATAAAAATGCATTCGAATTCAATCCACCCGGCCGGGGTACGAATTTGAAAATATTGAAATACGGACGTTTTGGCCGCTTATATGTGTGTTTCCACATATAAAATGCAATCGAATTCAATCCACCCGGCCAAGGAATGAGTTCGAAAATATTGAAAAATAGACGTTTGGGCCGCTTATATGTGTATTTTCACATACAAAAATGCATTGGAATTCAATCCACCCGGCCTGGGGTACGAATTTGAAAATATTGAAATACGGACGTTTTGGCCGCTTATATGTGAATTGTCACATATAATAATGCATTCGAATTCAATCCACCCGCCGGGGAATGAGTTCTAAAATATTGAAAAATAGACGTTTGGCCGCTTATATGTGTATTTTCCCATATAAAAATGCATTCGAACTCAGTCCACCCCGGCCGGGGTACGAATTGAAAATATTGAAATACGGACGTTTTGGCCGCTTATATGTGTGTTTTCACATATAAAAAAGCATTCGAACCTCAGTCCACCCGGCCGGGGTACGAATTGAAAATACTGAAAAATAGACGTTTGGGCCGCTATATGTGTGTTTTCACATATACAAATTGCATTCGAATTCAATCCACCCGTCGGGAATGAATTCGAAAATATTGGAAAAAATAGACCGTTTGGGGCCGCTTATATTGTATTTTCACATATAAAAATGCTATCGAAATTCATCCACCCGGCCGGGGTACGAATTTGAAAATATTGAAAATACGTTTGGGCCGCTTATATGTGTTTTCACATATAAAAATGCATTCGAATTCAATCCACCCGGCCGGGGTACGAATTTGAAAATATGAAATACGGACGTTTTGGCCGCTTATATGTGTTTTCACATATAAAAATGCATTCGAATTCAATCCACCCGGTCGGGGAATGGATTCGAAAATATTGAAAAATAGACGTTTGGGCCGCTTATATGTGTATTTTCACATATAAAAATGCAATCGAATTCATCCCCCCCGGGGTACGAATTTGAAAATACTGAAAAATGACGTTTGGCCGCTTATATGTGTGTTTTCACATATAAAAATGCATTCGAATTCAATCCACCCGGTCGGGGAATGGATTCGAAAATATTGAAAAATAGACGTTTGGCCGCTTATATGTGTATTTTCACATATAAAAATGCATCGAATTCAATCCACCCGGCCGGGGTACGAATTTGAAAATATTGAAATACGACGTTGGCCGCTTATATTGTGTTTTCACATATAAAAATGCATTCGAATTCAATCCACCCGGTCGGGGAATGAATCGAAAATATTGAAAAATAGACGTTTGGCCGCTTATATGTGTATTTTCACATATAAAACATGTCGAATTCAATCCACCCGGCCGGAATGAATTCGAAAATTGAAAAATAGACGTTTGGCCGCTTATATGTGTATTTTCACATACAAAAATGCATTCGATTCAATCACCCCCGGGGTAACGAATTCGAAAATATTGAAATAGGACGTTTGGCCGCTTATATGTGTTTTCACATATAAAAATGCTTCGAATTCAATCCACCCGGCCGGATTCGAATTTGAAAATATTGATGACGTTTGGGCCGCTTATATGTTAATTTTCACATAAAAAATGCATTCGAATTCAATCCACCCGGCCGGGGAACGAAATTGAAAAAATTGAAAAATAGATGGTTTGGTCGCTTATATGTGTTTTTACATATAAAATAGTATTCGAATTCAATCCACCCGGTCGGGCAATGGTTCGAAAATATTGAAAAATAGATGTTTGGGCCGCTTATATGTGAATTTTCACATATAAAAATGCATTCGAATTCAATCCACCCGGCCGGGGAACGAAATTGAAAAAATTGAAAAATAGACGTTGGTCGCTTATATGTGTTTTTACATATAAAAATATTCGAATCAATCCACCCGGCCGGGGAATGATTCGAAAATTGAAAAATAGATTTTGGGCCGCTTATATGTTTTTACATATAAAAATATTCGAATCAATCCACCCGGTCGGGGAATGATTCGAAAATATTGAAAAATAGACGTTTGGCCGCTTATATGTGATTTTCACATATAAAAAGCTTCGAATTCAATCCACCCGGCCGGGGAACGAAATTAAAAAATTGAAAATAGATGTTTGGCCGCTTATATGTGTTTTTACATATAAAAATGCATTCGAATTCAATCCACCCGGTCGGGGAATGATTCGAAAATATTGAAAAATAGACGTTTGGCCGCTTATATGTGTATTTTCACATATAAAAATGCTTCGAATTCAATCCACCCGGCCGGGGTACGAATTTGAAAATATTGATACGGACGTTTTGGCCGCTTATAGTGTGTTTTCACATATAAAAATGCATTCGAATTCAATCCACCCGGCCAAGGAATGGTTCGAAAATATTGAAAAATAGACTTTTGGCCGCTTATATGTGTATTTTCACATATAAAAATGCATTCGAATTCAATCCACCCGGCCGGGGTACGAATTTGAAAATATTGAAATACGGACGTTTTGGCCGCTTGTATGTGTGTTTTCACATATAAAAATGCATCGAATTCAATCCACCCGGCCAAGAATGAGTTCGAAAATATTGAAAAATAGACGTTTGGCCGCTTATATGTGTATTTTCACATATAAAAATGCATTCGAATTCAATCCACCCGCCGGGGTACGAATTTGAAAATATTGAAATACGGACGTTTTGGCCGCTTATATGTGTGTTTTCACATTAAAAATGCATTCGAATTCAATCCACCCGGCCGGGGTACGAATTTGAAAATATTGAAATACGGACGTTTTGGCCGCTTATATGTGTTTTCACATATAAAAATGCAATCGAATTCAATCCACCCGGCCAAGGAATGAGTTCGAAAATATTGAAAAATAGACGTTTGGCCGCTTATATGTGTATTTTCACTATAAAAATGCATTCGAATTCAATCCACCCGGCCGGGGTACGAATTTGAAAATATTGAAATACGGACGTTTTGGCCGCTTATATGTGTTTTCACATATAAAAATGCATCGAATTCAATCCACCCGGCCAGGAATGAGTTCGAAAATATTGAAAAATAGACGTTTGGCCGCTTATATGTGTATTTTCACATACAAAAATGCATTCGAATTCAATCCACCCGGCTGGGGTACGAATTTGAAAATATTGAAATACGGACGTTTTGGCCGCTTATATGTGTTTTTCACATATAAAAATGCATTCGAATTCATCCACCCGGCCGGGGAATGAGTTCAAAATATTGAAAAATAGACGTTTGGCCGCTTATATGTGTGTTTTCACATATAAAAAGCATTCGAATCATCCACCCGGCCGGGGTACGAATTTGAAAATATTGAAATACGACGTTTTGGCCGCTTATTGTGTTTTCACTATAAAAAAGCATTCGAATCAGTCCACCGGCCGGGGTACGAATTTGAAAATATGAAAAATAGACGTTTGGGCGCTTATATGTGTGTTTTCACATATAAAAATGCATTCGAATTCAATCCACCCGGCGGGGAATAATTGAAAAATTGAAATAGACGTTTGGCCGCTTATATGTGTTTTTCACATATAAAAATGCATTCGAATTCAATCCACCCGGCCGGGGTACGAATTGAAAATATTGAAAATAGACGTTTGGCCGCTTATATGTGATGTTTCACATATAAAAATGCATTCGAATTCATCCACCCGGCCGGGGTACGAATTGAAAATATTGAAATACGGACGTTTTGGCCGCTTATATGTGTGTTTTCACATATAAAAATGCATTCGAATTCAATCCACCCGGCGGGGATGATTTGAAAATATTGAAAATAGGACGTTTGGCCGCTTATATGTGTTTTTCACATATAAAAATGCATTCGAATTCAATCCACCCGGCCGAATGATTCGAAAATATGAAAAATAGACGTTTGGCCGCTTATATGTATTTTCACATATAAAAATGCATTCGAATTCAATCCACCCGGCCGGGTGAATTTGAAAATATTGAAAAATAGACGTTTGGGCCGCTTATTGTTGGTTTTCACATATAAAAATGCATTCGAATTCAATCACCCCCCGGGGAATGATTCGAAAATATTGAAAAATAGACTTTTGGCCGCTTATATGTGTATTTTCACATATAAAAATGCATTCGAATTCAATCCACCCGGCGGGGAACGAATTGAAAAAATTGAAAAATAGATGTTTGGTCGCTTATATGTGTTTTTACATATAAAATAGTATTCGAATTCAATCCACCCGGTGGGAATGAGTTCGAAAATATTGAAAAATAGACTGTTTGGCCGCTTATATGTGTATTTTCACATATAAAAATGCATTCGATTCAATCCACCCGGCCGGGGAACGAAATTGAAAAATTGAAAAATAGACGGTTTGGTCGCTTATATGTGTTTTTACATATAAAATAGTATTCGAATTCAATCCACCCGGCCGGGGATGATTCGAAAATATTGAAAAAGACGTTTGGCCGCTTATATGTGTTTTTCACATATAAAAATGCATTCGAATTCAATCCACCCGGTCGGGGAATGAATTCGAAAATATTGAAAAAGACGTTTGGCCGCTTATATTGTATTTTCACATATAAAAATGCTTCGAATTCAATCCACCCGGCCGGGGAACGAATTAAAAATTGAAAAATAGACGTTTGGTCCGCTTATATGTGTTTTTACATCTAAAATGCATTCGAATTCAATCCACCCGGTCGGGGAATGAATTCGAAAATATTGAAAAATAGACTTTTGGCCGCTTATATGTGATTTTCACATATAAAAATGCTTCGATTCAATCCACCCGGCCGGAATACGATTTGAAAATATTGAAATACGGACTTTTGGCCGCTTATATGTGAATTTTTACATATAAAAATGCATTCGAATTCAATCCACCCGGCCGGGGAACGAAATTCAAAAAATTGAAAAATAGATGGTTGGTCGCTTATATGTGTTTTTACATAAAATAGTATCGAATTCAATCCACCCGGTCGGGCAATGGATTCGAAAATATTGAAAAATAGATGTTTGGGCCGCTTATATGTGAATTTTCACATATAAAAATGCATTCGAATCAATCCACCCGGCCGGGGAACGAAATTGAAAAAATTGAAAAATAGATGGTTTGGTCGCTTATATGTGGTTTTTACATATAAAATAATATTCGAAATCAATCCACCCGGTCGGGGAATGAGTTCGAAAATATTGAAAAATAGAGTTTGGGCCGCTTATATGTGTATTTTCACATAAAAAATGCATTCGGATTCAATCCCCCGGTCGGGGAATGGATTCGAAAATATTGAAAAACAGACGTTTGAACGCTTATATGTGAATTTTCACATATAAAAATGCATTCGAATTCAATCACCCGGCCGGGGAACGAATTAAAAAAATTGAAAAATAGATGGTTTGGTCGCTTATATGTGTGTTTTTACATATAAAATAGTATTCGAAATCAATCCACCCGGTCGGGGAATGAATCGAAAATATTGAAAAATAGACTTTTGGCCGCTTATATGTGTATTTTCACATATAAAAATGCTTTCGAATTCAATCCACCCGGCCGGGGTACGAATTTGAAAATATTGATAGACGGACGTTTTGGCCGCTATATGGTGTTTTCACATATAAAAATGCAATCGAATTCAATCCACCCGGCCAAGGAATGAGTTCGAAAATATTGAAAAATAGACGTTTGGCCGCTTATATGTGTATTTTCACATATAAAAATGCATTCGAATTCAATCCACCCGGCGGGGTACGAATTTGAAAATATTAAAATACGGACGTTTTGGCCGCTTGTATGTGTGTTTTCACATATAAAAGCAATCGAATTCAATCCACCGGCCAAGGAATGGTTCGAAAATATTGAAAAATAGACGTTTGGCGAATATGTATTTTCACATATAAAAATGCATTCGAATTCAATCCACCCGGCGGGGTACGAATTTGAAAATATTGAAATACGGACGTTTTGGCCGCTATGTGTGTTTTCACATATAAAAATGCATTCGAATTCAATCCACCCGGCCGGGGTACGAATTTGAAAATATTGAAATACGGACGTTTTGGCCGCTATATGGTGTGTTTTCACATATAAAAATGCAATCGAATTCAATCCACCGGCCAAGGAATGAGTTCGAAAATATGAAAAATAGACGTTGGCCGCTTATATGTGTATTTTCACATATAAAAATGCATTCGAATTCAATCCACCCGGCCGGGGTACGAATTTGAAAATATTGAAATACGGACGTTTTGGCCGCTTATATGTGTGTTTTCACATATAAAAATGCAATCGATTCAATCACCCGGCCAAGGAATGAGTTCGAAAATATTGAAAAATAGACGTTTGGCCGCTTATATGTGTATTTTCACATACAAAAATGCATTGGAATTCAATCCACCGGCTGGGGTACGAATTGAAAATATTGAAATACGGACGTTTTGGCCGCTTATATGTGAATTTTCACATAAATAATGCATTCGAATTCAATCCACCCGGCCGGGGAATGAGTTCTAAAATATTGAAAAAATAGAGTTTGGCCGCTTATATGTGTATTTTCACATATAAAAATGCATTCGAACTCAGTCCACCGGCCGGGGTACGATTTGAAAATATTGAAATACGGACGTTTTGGCCGCTTATATGTGTGTTTTCAATATAAAAAGCATTCGAATCAGTCCACCCGGCCGGGGTACGAATTGAAAATACTGAAAAATAGACGTTGGGCCGCTTATATGTGTGTTTTCACATATAAAAATGCATTCGAATTCAATCCACCCGGTCGGGGAATGAATTCGAAAATATTGAAAAATAGACGTTTGGGCGCTTATATGTGTATTTTCACATATAAAAATGCATTCGAATTCAATCCACCGGCCGGGGTACGAATTTGAAAATATTGAAATACGGACGTTTTGGCCGCTTATATGTGTTTTCACATATAAAAATGCATTCGAATTCAATCCACCCGGCCGGGGTACGAATTTGAAAATATTGAAATACGGACGTTTTGGCCGCTTATATGTGTGTTTTCACATATAAAACTGCAATCGAATTCAATCCACCCGGTCGGGGAATGGATTCGAAAATATTGAAAAATAGACGTTTGGGCCGCTTATATGTGTATTTTCACATATAAAAATGCATTCGAATTCAATCCACCCGGCCAAGGATGAGTTCGAAAATATTGAAAAATAGACGTTTGGCCGCTTATATGTGTATTTTCACATAAAAATGCATTCGAATTCAATCCCCCGGCCGGGGTACGAATTGAAAATATGAAATAGACGTTTGGCCGCTTATATGTGTGGTTCACATATAAAAATGCATTCGAATTCAATCCACCTGTCGGGGAATGAATTCGAAAATATTGAAAAATAGACTTTTGGCCGCTTATATGTGTATTTTCACATATAAAACTGCATTCGAATTCAATCCACCCGGCCGGGGAACGAATGAAAAATCGAAAAATAGATGGTTTGGTCGCTTATATGTGGTTTTTACATATAAAATAGTATTCGAATTCAATCCACCCGGTCGGGCAATGGATTCGAAAATATTGAAAAATAGATGTTGGGCCGTTATATGTGAATTTTCACATATAAAAATGCATTCGAATTCAATCCACCCGGCCGGGGAACGAAATTGAAAAAATTGAAAAATAGTGGTTTGGTCGTTATATGTGTTTTTACATATAAAATAGTATTCGAATTCAATCCACCCGGCCGGGGAATGAGTTCGAAAATATTGAAAAATAGACGTTTGGGCCGCTTATATGTGTATTTTCACATATAAAAATGCATTCGGATTCAATCCACCCGGTCGGGGAATGGATTCGAAAATATTGAAAAGCAGAGTTTGAACCGTTATATGTGAATTTTCACATATAAAAATGCATTCGAATTCAATCCACCCGGCCGGGGAACGAATTAAAAAAATTGAAAAATAGATGGTTTGGTCGCTTATAGGTTTTTACATCTAAAATAGTATTCGAAATCAATCCACCGGTCGGGGAATGAATTCGAAAATATTGAAAAATAGACTTTTGGCCGCTTATAGTGTATTTTCACATATAAAAATGCTTTCGAATTCAATCCACCCGGCCGGATGTACGAATTTGAAAATATTGAAATACGGACGTTTTGGCCGCTTATATGTGAATTTTTACATATAAAAATGCATTCGAATTCAATCCACCCGGCCGGGTAACGAAATTCAAAAAATTGAAAAATAGATGTTTGGTCCGCTTATATGTGTTTTTACATATAAAAATATTCGAATTCAATCCACCCGGCCGGGAATGGATTCGAAAATATTGAAAAACAGACGTTTGAGCCGCTTATATGTGAATTTTCACATATAAAAATGCATTCGAATTCAATCCACCCCGGGGAACGAAATTGAAAAAATTGAAAAATAGATGGTTTGGTCGCTTATATGTGTGTTTTTACATATAAAATAGTATTCGAATTCAATCCACCCGGTCGGGGAATGATCGAAATATTGAAAAACAGACGTTTGGCCGCTTATATGTGTATTTTCACATATAAAAATGCATTCGAATTCAATCCACCCGGCCGGGAAGAATTGAAAATATTGAAAATAGACGTTTGGCCGCTTATATGTGTGTTTTCACATATAAAAATGCATTCGAATTCAATCCACCCGGCCGGGGTACGAATTTGAAAATATTGAAAAATAGATGGTTTGGTCGCTATATGTGTGTTTTTACATATAAAATAGTATTCGAAATCAATCACCCGGTCGGGGAATGGATCGAAAATATTGAAAAACAGACGTTTGAGCCGCTTATATGTGTATTTTCACATATAAAATGCATTCGAATTCAATCCACCCGCCGGGTACGAATTGAAAATATTGAAATACGGACGTTTTGGCCGCTTATATGTGTGTTTTCACATATAAAAATGCATCGAATTCAATCCACCCGGCCGGGGTACGAATTTGAAAATATTGAAATACGGACGTTTTGGCCGCTTATATGTGTGTTTTCACATATAAAAATGCAATCGAATTCAATCACCCGGCCAAGGAATGAGTTCGAAAATATGAAAAATAGGACGTTTGGCCGCTTATATGTGTATTTTCACATACAAAAATGCATTGGAATTCAATCCACCGGCTGGGGTACGAATTTGAAAATATTGAAATACGGACGTTTTGGCCGCTTATATGTGAATTTTCACATATAATAATGCATTCGATTCAATCCACCCGCGCCGGGGAATCAGTTCTAAAATATTGAAAAATAGACGTTTGGCCGCTATATGTGTATTTTCACATATAAAAATGCATTCGAACTCAGTCCACCGGCCGGGGTACGAATTTGAAAATATTGAAATACGGACTTTTGGCCGCTTATATGTGTGTTTTCACATATAAAAAGCATTCGAACTCAGTCCACCCGGCCGGGGTACGAATTTGAAAATACTGAAAAATAGACGTTTGGGCCCTTATATGTGTGTTTTCACATATAAAAATGCATTCGAATTCAATCCACCCGGTCGGGAATGAATTCGAAAATATTGAAAAATAGACGTTTGGGCCGCTTATATGTGTATTTTCACATATAAAAATGCATTCGAATTCAATCCACCGGCCGGGGTACGATTTGAAAATATGAAATACGGACGTTTTGGCCGCTTATAGTGTGTTTTCACATATAAAAATGCATTCGAATTCAATCCACCCGGCCGGGGTACGAATTTGAAAATATTGAAATACGGACGTTTTGGCCGCTTATAGTGTTTTCACATATAAAACTGCAATCGAATTCAATCCACCCGGTCGGGGAATGGATTCGAAAATATTGAAAATAGCGTTTGGGCCGCTTATATGTGTATTTTCACATATAAAAATGCATTCGAATTCAATCCACCCGGCCAAGGAATGAGTTCGAAAATATTGAAAAATAGACGTTTGGCCGCTTATATGTGTATTTTCACATATAAAAATGCATTCGAATTCAATCCATCCACCGCGCCGGGGTACGAATTTGAAAATATTGAAATACGGACGTTTTGGCCGCTTATATGTGTGGTTCACATATAAAAATGCATTCGAATTCAATCCACCCGGCCGGGGTACGAATTTGAAAATATTGAAATACGGACGTTTTGGCCGCTTGTATGTGTTTTTCACATATAAAAATGCAATCGAATTCAATCCACCCGGCAAAGGATGATGGTTCGAAATATTGAAAAATAGACGTTTGGCCGCTTATATGTGTATTTTCAATATAAAAATGCATTCGAATTCAATCCACCCGGCGGGTATGAAGTTCGAAAATATTGAAAATAGACGTTTGGCCGCTTATATGTGTATTTTCACATATAAAAATGCATTCGGATTCAATCCAACCGGTCGGGGAATGGAATTCGAAAATATTGAAAGCAGACGTTTGAACCGCTTATATGTGAATTTTCACATATAAAATGCATTCGAATTCAATCCACCCGGCCGGGGAACGGAACTTAAAAAAATTGAAAAATAGATGGTTTGGTCCGCTTATATGTGTGTTTTTACATATAAAATAGTATTCGAATCAATCCACCCGGTCGGGAATGAATTCGAAAATATTGAAAATAGACTTTTGGCCGCTTATATGTGTATTTTCACATATAAAATGCTTTCGAATTCAATCCACCCGGCCGGGGTACGAATTTGAAAATATTGAAATACGGACGTTTTGGCCGCTTATATGTGTGGTTTCACATATAAAAATGCATTCGAATTCAATCCACCCGGCCGGGTACGAATTTGAAAATATGAAATACGGACGTTTTGGCCGCTGTATGTGTGTTTCACATATAAAAATGCAATCGAATTCAATCCACCCGGCCAAGGATGAGTTCGAAAATATTGAAAAATAGACGTTTGGCCGCTTATATGTGTATTTTCACATATAAAAATGCCTTCGAATTCAATCCACCCGGCCGGGGTACGAATTTGAAAATATTGAAATACGGACGTTTTGGCCGCTTATATGTGTGTTTTTCACATATAAAAATGCATTCGAATTCAATCCACCCGGCCGGGGTACGAATTTGAAAATATTGAAATACGGACGTTTTGGCCCCGCTTATATGTGTGTTTTCACATATAAAATGCAATCGAATTCAATCCACCCGGCCAAGGAATGAGTTCGAAAATATTGAAAAATAGACGTTTGGCCGCTTATATGTGTATTTTCACATATAAAAATGCATTCGAATTCAATCCACCCGGCCGGGGTACGAATTTGAAAATATTGAAATACGGACGTTTTGGCCGCTTATATGTGTGTTTTCACATATAAAAATGCAATCGAATTCAATCCACCCGGCCAAGGAATGAGTTCGAAAATATTGAAAAATAGACGTTTGGCCGCTTATATGTGTATTTTCACATACAAAAATGCATTGGAATTCAATCCACCCGGCTGGGGTACGAATTTGAAAATATTGAATACGGACGTTTTGGCCGCTTATATGTGAATTTTCACATATAATAATGCATTCGAATTCAATCCACCCGGCCGGGGAATGAGTTCTAAAATATTGAAAAATAGACGTTTGGCCGCTTATATGTGTATTTTCACATATAAAAATGCATTCGAACTCAGTCCACCCGGCCGGGGTACGAATTTGAAATATTGAAATACGGACGTTTTGGCCGCTTATATGTGTGTTTTCACATATAAAAAAGCATTCGAACTCAGTCCACCCGGCCGGGGTACGAATTTGAAAATACTGAAAAATAGACGTTTGGGCCGCTTATATGTGTGTTTTCACATATAAAAATGCATTCGAATTCAATCCACCCGGTCGGGGAATGAATTCGAAAATATTGAAAAATAGACGTTTGGGCCGCTTATATGTGTATTTTCACATATAAAAATGCATTCGAATTCAATCCACCCGGCCGGGGTACGAATTTGAAAATATTGAAATACGGACGTTTTGGCCGCTTATATGTGTGTTTTCACATATAAAAATGCATTCGAATTCAATCCACCCGGCCGGGGTACGAATTTGAAAATATTGAAATACGGACGTTTTGGCCGCTTATATGTGTGTTTTCACATATAAAAATGCATTCGAATTCAATCCACCCGGTCGGGGAATGGATTCGAAAATATTGAAAAATAGACGTTTGGGCCGCTTATATGTGTATTTTCACATATAAAAATGCAATCGAATTCAATCCACCCGGCCGGGGTACGAATTTGAAAATACTGAAAAATAGACGTTTGGGCCGCTTATATGTGTGTTTTCACATATAAAAATGCATTCGAATTCAATCCACCCGGTCGGGGAATGGATTCGAAAATATTGAAAAATAGACGTTTGGGCCGCTTATATGTGTATTTTCACATATAAAAATGCAATCGAATTCAATCCACCCGGCCGGGGTACGAATTTGAAAATATTGAAATACGGACGTTTTGGCCGCTTATATGTGTGTTTTCACATATAAAAATGCATTCGAATTCAATCCACCCGGTCGGGGATTGAATTCGAAAATATTGAAAAATAGACGTTTGGCCGCTTATATGTGTATTTTCACATATAAAAATGCATTCGAATTCAATCCACCCGGCCAAGGAATGAGTTCGAAAATATTGAAAAATAGACGTTTGGCCGCTTATATGTGTATTTTCACATACAAAAATGCATTGGAATTCAATCCACCCGGCTGGGGTACGAATTTGAAAATATTGAAATACGGACGTTTTGGCCGCTTATATGTGAATTTTCACATATAAAAATGCTTTCGAATTCAATCCACCCGGCCGGAGTACGAATTTGAAAATATTGAAATACGGACGTTTTGGCCGCTTATATGTTAATTTTTACATATAAAAATGCATTCGAATTCAATCCACCCGGCCGGGGAACGAAATTCAAAAAAATTGAAAAATAGATGGTTTGGTCGCTTATATGTGTTTTTACATATAAAATAGTATTCGAATTCAATCCACCCGGTCGGGCAATGGATTCGAAAATATTGAAAAATAGATGTTTGGGCCGCTTATATGTGAATTTTCACATATAAAAATGCATTCGAATTCAATCCACCCGGCCGGGGAACGAAATTGAAAAAATTGAAAAATAGATGGTTTGGTCGCTTATATGTGTGTTTTTACATATAAAATAATATTCGAAATCAATCCACCCGGTCGGGGAATGAGTTCGAAAATATTGAAAAATAGACGTTTGGGCCGCTTATATGTGTATTTTCACATATAAAAATGCATTCGGATTCAATCCACCCGGTCGGGGAATGGATTCGAAAATATTGAAAAACAGACGTTTGAACCGCTTATATGTGAATTTTCACATATAAAAATGCATTCGAATTCAATCCACCCGGCCGGGGAACGAAATTAAAAAAATTGAAAAATAGATGGTTTGGTCGCTTATATGTGTGTTTTTACATATAAAATAGTATTCGAAATCAATCCACCCGGTCGGGGAATGAATTCGAAAATATTGAAAAATAGACTTTTGGCCGCTTATATGTGTATTTTCACATATAAAAATGCTTTCGAATTCAATCCACCCGGCCGGGGTACGAATTTGAAAATATTGATATACGGACGTTTTGGCCGCTTATATGTGTGTTTTCACATATAAAAATGCAATCGAATTCAATCCACCCGGCCAAGGAATGAGTTCGAAAATATTGAAAAATAGACGTTTGGCCGCTTATATGTGTATTTTCACATATAAAAATGCATTCGAATTCAATCCACCCGGCCGGGTACGAATTTGAAAATATTAAAATACGGACGTTTTGGCCGCTTGTATGTGTGTTTTCACATATAAAAATGCAATCGAATTCAATCCACCCGGCCAAGGAATGAGTTCGAAAATATTGAAAAATAGACGTTTGGCCGCTTATATGTGTATTTTCACATATAAAAATGCATTCGAATTCAATCCACCCGGCCGGGGTACGAATTTGAAAATATTGAAATACGGACGTTTTGGCCGCTTATATGTGTGTTTTCACATATAAAAATGCATTCGAATTCAATCCACCCGGCCGGGGTACGAATTTGAAAATATTGAAATACGGACGTTTTGGCCGCTTATATGTGTGTTTTCACATATAAAAATGCAATCGAATTCAATCCACCCGGCCAAGGAATGAGTTCGAAAATATTGAAAATAGACGTTTGGCCGCTTATATGTGTATTTTCACATATAAAAATGCATTCGAATTCAATCCACCCGGCCGGGGTACGAATTTGAAAATATTGAAATACGGACGTTTTGGCCGCTTATATGTGTGTTTTCACATATAAAAATGCAATCGAATTCAATCCACCCGGCCAAGGAATGAGTTCGAAAATATTGAAAAATAGACGTTTGGCCGCTTATATGTGTATTTTCACATACAAAAATGCATTGGAATTCAATCCACCCGGCTGGGGTACGAATTTGAAAATATTGAAATACGGACGTTTTGGCCGCTTATATGTGAATTTTCACATATAATAATGCATTCGAATTCAATCCACCCGGCCGGGGAATGAGTTCTAAAATATTGAAAAATAGACGTTTGGCCGCTTATATGTGTATTTTCACATATAAAAATGCATTCGAACTCAGTCCACCCGGCCGGGGTACGAATTTGAAAATATTGAAATACGGACGTTTTGGCCGCTTATATGTGTGTTTTCACATATAAAAAAGCATTCGAACTCAGTCCACCCGGCCGGGGTACGAATTTGAAAATACTGAAAAATAGACGTTTGGGCCGCTTATATGTGTGTTTTCACATATAAAAATGCATTCGAATTCAATCCACCCGGTCGGGGAATGAATTCGAAAATATTGAAAAATAGACGTTTGGGCCGCTTATATGTGTATTTTCACATATAAAAATGCATTCGAATTCAATCCACCCGGCCGGGGTACGAATTTGAAAATATTGAAATACGGACGTTTTGGCCGCTTATATGTGTGTTTTCACATATAAAAATGCATTCGAATTCAATCCACCCGGCCGGGGTACGAATTTGAAAATATTGAAATACGGACGTTTTGGCCGCTTATATGTGTGTTTTCACATATAAAACTGCAATCGAATTCAATCCACCCGGTCGGGGAATGGATTCGAAAATATTGAAAAATAGACGTTTGGGCCGCTTATATGTGTATTTTCACATATAAAAATGCATTCGAATTCAATCCACCCGGCCAAGGAATGAGTTCGAAAATATTGAAAAATAGACGTTTGGCCGCTTATATGTGTATTTTCACATATAAAAATGCATTCGAATTCAATCCACCCGGCCGGGGTACGAATTTGAAAATATTGAAATACGGACGTTTTGGCCGCTTATATGTGTGGTTTCACATATAAAAATGCATTCGAATTCAATCCACCCTGTCGGGGAATGAATTCGAAAATATTGAAAAATAGACTTTTGGCCGCTTATATGTGTATTTTCACATATAAAACTGCATTCGAATTCAATCCACCCGGCCGGGGAACGAAATTGAAAAAATCGAAAAATAGATGGTTTGGTCGCTTATATGTGTGTTTTTACATATAAAATAGTATTCGAATTCAATCCACCCGGTCGGGCAATGGATTCGAAAATATTGAAAAATAGATGTTTGGGCCGCTTATATGTGAATTTTCACATATAAAAATGCATTCGAATTCAATCCACCCGGCCGGGGAACGAAATTGAAAAAATTGAAAAATAGATGGTTTGGTCGCTTATATGTGTGTTTTTACATATAAAATAGTATTCGAATTCAATCCACCCGGCCGGGGAATGAGTTCGAAAATATTGAAAAATAGACGTTTGGGCCGCTTATATGTGTATTTTCACATATAAAAATGCATTCGGATTCAATCCACCCGGTCGGGGAATGGATTCGAAAATATTGAAAAGCAGACGTTTGAACCGCTTATATGTGAATTTTCACATATAAAAATGCATTCGAATTCAATCCACCCGGCCGGGGAACGAAATTAAAAAAATTGAAAAATAGATGGTTTGGTCGCTTATATGTGTGTTTTTACATCTAAAATAGTATTCGAAATCAATCCACCCGGTCGGGGAATGAATTCGAAAATATTGAAAAATAGACTTTTGGCCGCTTATATGTGTATTTTCACATATAAAAATGCTTTCGAATTCAATCCACCCGGCCGGAGTACGAATTTGAAAATATTGAAATACGGACGTTTTGGCCGCTTATATGTGAATTTTTACATATAAAAATGCATTCGAATTCAATCCACCCGGCCGGGTAACGAAATTCAAAAAAATTGAAAAATAGATGGTTTGGTCGCTTATATGTGTTTTTACATATAAAATAGTATTCGGATTCAATCCACCCGGTCGGGGAATGGATTCGAAAATATTGAAAAACAGACGTTTGAGCCGCTTATATGTGAATTTTCACATATAAAAATGCATTCGAATTCAATCCACCCGGCCGGGGAACGAAATTGAAAAAATTGAAAAATAGATGGTTTGGTCGCTTATATGTGTGTTTTTACATATAAAATAGTATTCGAAATCAATCCACCCGGTCGGGGAATGGATTCGAAAATATTGAAAAACAGACGTTTGAGCCGCTTATATGTGTATTTTCACATATAAAAATGCATTCGAATTCAATCCACCCGGCCGGGGTACGAATTTGAAAATATTGAAATACGGACGTTTTGGCCGCTTATATGTGTGTTTTCACATATAAAAATGCATTCGAATTCAATCCACCCGGCCGGGGTACGAATTTGAAAATATTGAAATACGGACGTTTTGGCCGCTTATATGTGTGTTTTCACATATAAAAATGCAATCGAATTCAATCCACCCGGCCAAGGAATGAGTTCGAAAATATTGAAAAATAGACGTTTGGCCGCTTATATGTGTATTTTCACATACAAAAATGCATTGGAATTCAATCCACCCGGCTGGGGTACGAATTTGAAAATATTGAAATACGGACGTTTTGGCCGCTTATATGTGAATTTTCACATATAATAATGCATTCGAATTCAATCCACCCGGCCGGGGAATCAGTTCTAAAATATTGAAAAATAGACGTTTGGCCGCTTATATGTGTATTTTCACATATAAAAATGCATTCGAACTCAGTCCACCCGGCCGGGGTACGAATTTGAAAATATTGAAATACGGACGTTTTGGCCGCTTATATGTGTGTTTTCACATATAAAAAAGCATTCGAACTCAGTCCACCCGGCCGGGGTACGAATTTGAAAATACTGAAAAATAGACGTTTGGGCCGCTTATATGTGTGTTTTCACATATAAAATGCATTCGAATTCAATCCACCCGGTCGGGGAATGAATTCGAAAATATTGAAAAATAGACGTTTGGGCCGCTTATATGTGTATTTTCACATATAAAAATGCATTCGAATTCAATCCACCCGGCCGGGGTACGAATTTGAAAATATTGAAATACGGACGTTTTGGCCGCTTATATGTGTGTTTTCACATATAAAAATGCATTCGAATTCAATCCACCCGGCCGGGGTACGAATTTGAAAATATTGAAATACGGACGTTTTGGCCGCTTATATGTGTGTTTTCACATATAAAACTGCAATCGAATTCAATCCACCCGGTCGGGGAATGGATTCGAAAATATTGAAAAATAGACGTTTGGGCCGCTTATATGTGTATTTTCACATATAAAAATGCATTCGAATTCAATCCACCCGGCCAAGGAATGAGTTCGAAAATATTGAAAAATAGACGTTTGGCCGCTTATATGTGTATTTTCACATATAAAAATGCATTCGAATTCAATCCACCCGGCCGGGGTACGAATTTGAAAATATTGAAATACGGACGTTTTGGCCGCTTATATGTGTGGTTTCACATATAAAAATGCATTCGAATTCAATCCACCCGGCCGGGGTACGAATTTGAAAATATTGAAATACGGACGTTTTGGCCGCTTGTATGTGTGTTTTCACATATAAAAATGCAATCGAATTCAATCCACCCGGCCAAGGAATGAGTTCGAAAATATTGAAAAATAGACGTTTGGCCGCTTATATGTGTATTTTCACATATAAAAATGCATTCGAATTCAATCCACCCGGCCGGCGTACGAATTTGAAAATATTGAAATACGGACGTTTTGGCCGCTTATATGTGTGTTTTCACATATAAAAATGCATTCGAATTCAATCCACCCGGCCGGGGTACGAATTTGAAAATATTGAAATACGGACGTTTTGGCCGCTTATATGTGTGTTTTCACATATAAAAATGCATTCGAATTCAATCCACCCGGTCGGGGAATGAATTCGAAAATATTGAAAAATAGACGTTTGGGCCGCTTATATGTGTATTTTCACATATAAAAATGCATTGGAATTCAATCCACCCGGCTGGGGTACGAATTTGAAAATATTGAAATACGGACGTTTTGGCCGCTTGTATGTGTGTTTTCACATATAAAAATGCAATCGAATTCAATCCACCCGGCCAAGGAATAAGTTCGAAAATATTGAAAAATAGACGTTTGGCCGCTTATATGTGTATTTTCACATACAAAAATGCATTGGAATTCAATCCACCCGGCTGGGGTACGAATTTGAAAATATTGAAATACGGACGTTTTGGCCGCTTATATGTGAATTTTCACATATAATAATGCATTCGAATTCAATCCACCCGGCCGGGGAATGAGTTCTAAAATATTGAAAAATAGACGTTTGGCCGCTTATATGTGTATTTTCACATATAAAAATGCATTCGAACTCAGTCCACCCGGCCGGGGTACGAATTTGAAAATATTGAAATACGGACGTTTTGGCCGCTTATATGTGTATTTTCACATATAAAAATGCATTCGAATTCAATCCACCCGGCCAAGGAATGAGTTCGAAAATATTGAAAAATAGACGTTTGGCCGCTTATATGTGTATTTTGACATACAAAAATGCATTGGAATTCAATCCACCCGGCTGGGGTACGAATTTGAAAATATTGAAATACAGACGTTTTGGCCGCTTATATGTGAATTTTCACATATAATAATGCATTCGAATTCAATCCACCCGGCCGGGGAATGAGTTCTAAAATATTGAAAATAGACGTTTGGCCGCTTATATGTGTATTTTCACATATAAAAATGCATTCGAACTCAGTCCACCCGGCCGGGGTACGAATTTGAAAATATTGAAATACGGACGTTTTGGCCGCTTATATGTGTGTTTTCACATATAAAAATGCATTCGAATTCAATGCACCCGGTCGGGGAATGAATTCGAAAATATTGAAAAATAGACGTTTGGGCCGCTTATATGTGTGTTTTCACATATAAAAATGCATTTGAATTCAATCCACCCGGTCGGGGAATGAATTCGAAAATATTGAAAAATAGACGTTTGGCCGCTTATATGTGTATTTTCACATATAAAAATGCATTCGAATTCAGTCCACCCGGCCGGGTTACGAATTTGAAAATATTGAAATACGGACGTTTTGGCCGCTTACATGTGTGTTTTCACATATAAAAATGCATTCGAATTCAATCCACCCGGCCGGGGAACGAAATTGAAAAAATTGAAAAATAGATGGTTTGGTCGCTTATATGTGTTTTTACATATAAAATAGTATTCGGATTCAATCCACCCTGTCGGGGAATGAATTCGAAAGTATTGAAAAATAGACGTTTGGGCCGCTTATATGTGAATTTTCACATATAAAAATGCATTCGAATTCAATCCACCCGGCCGGGGAACGAAATTGAAAAAATTGAAAAATAGATGGTTTGGTCGCTTATATGTGTGTTTTTACATATAAAATAGTATTCGAATTCAATCCACCCTGTCGGGGAATGAATTCGAAAATATTGAAAAATAGACTTTTGGCCGCTTATATGTGTATTTTCACATATAAAAATGCATTCGAATTCAGTCCACCCGGCCGGGGTACGAAATTGAAAAAATTGAAAAATAGATGGTTTGGTCGCTTATATGTGTGTTTTTACATATAAAATAGTATTCGAATTCAATCCACCCGGTCGGGGAATGGATTCGAAAATATTGAAAAATAGACGTTTGGGCCGCTTATATGTGAATTTTCACATATAAAAATGCATTCGAATTCAATCCACCCGGCCGGGGAACGAAATTGAAAAAATTGAAAAATAGATGGTTTGGTCGCTTATATGTGTGTTTTTACATATAAAATAGTATTCGAATTCAATCCACCCGGCCGGGGAATGAGTTCGAAAATATTGAAAAATAGACGTTTGGGCCGCTTATATGTGTATTTTCACATATAAAAATGCATTCGGATTCAATCCACCCGGTCGGGGAATGGATTCGAAAATATTGAAAAGCAGACGTTTGAACCGCTTATATGTGAATTTTCACATATAAAAATGCATTCGAATTCAATCTACCCGGCCGGGGAACGAAATTGAAAAAATTGAAAAATAGATGGTTTGGTCGCTTATATGTGTGTTTTTACATATAAAATAGTATTCGAATTCAATCCACCCTGTCGGGGAATGAATTCGAAAATATTGAAAAATAGACTTTTGGCCGCTTATATGTGTATTTTCACATATAAAAATGCTTTCGAATTCAATCCACCCGGCCGGAGTACGAATTTGAAAATATTGAAATACGGACGTTTTGGCCGCTTATATGTGAATTTTTACATATAAAAATGCATTCGAATTCAATCCACCCGGCCGGGTAACGAAATTCAAAAAAATTGAAAAATAGATGGTTTGGTCGCTTATATGTGTTTTTACATATAAAATAGTATTCGGATTCAATCCACCCGGTCGGGGAATGGATTCGAAAATATTGAAAAACAGACGTTTGAGCCGCTTATATGTGAATTTTCACATATAAAAATGCATTCGAATTCAATCCACCCGGCCGGGGAACGAAATTGAAAAAATTGAAAAATAGATGGTTTGGTCGCTTATATGTGTGTTTTTACATATAAAATAGTATTCGAAATCAATCCACCCGGTCGGGGAATGAATTCGAAAATATTGAAAAATAGACTTTTGGCCGCTTATATGTGTATTTTCACATATAAAAATGCATTCGAATTCAGTCCACCCGGCCGGGGTACGAAATTGTAAATATTCAAATACGGACGTTTTGGCCGCTTATATGTGAATTTTCACATATAAAAATGCATTCGAATTCAATCCACCCGGCCGAGGAACGAAATTGAAAAAATTGAAAAATAGATGGTTTGGTCGATTATATGTGTGTTTTTGCATATAAAATAGTATTCGAATTCAATCCACCCTGTCGGGGAATGAATTCGAAAATATTGAAAAATAGACTTTTGGCCGCTTATATGTGTATTTTCACATATAAAAATGCATTCGAATTCAATCCACCCGGCCGGGGAACGAAATTGAAAAAATTGAAAAATAGATGGTTTGGTCGCTTATATGTGTGTTTTGCATATAAAATAGTATTCGAATTCGATCCACCCTGTCGGGGAATGAATTCGAAAATATTGAAAAATAGACTTTTGGCCGCTTATATGTGTATTTTCACATATAAAAATGCTTTCGAATTCAATCCACCCGGCCGGAGTACGAATTTGAAAATATTGAAATACGGACGTTTTGGCCGCTTATATGTGAATTTTTACATATAAAAATGCATTCGAATTCAATCCACCCGGCCGGGTAACGAAATTCAAAAAAATTGAAAAATAGATGGTTTGGTCGCTTATATGTGTTTTTACATATAAAATAGTATTCGGATTCAATCCACCCTGTCGGGGAATGAATTCGAAAATATTGAAAAACAGACGTTTGAGCCGCTTATATGTGAATTTTCACATATAAAAATGCATTCGAATTCAATCCACCCGGCCGGGGAACGAAATTGAAAAAATTGAAAAATAGATGGTTTGGTCGCTTATATGTGTGTTTTTGCATATAAAATAGTATTCGAATTCAATCCACCCTGTCGGGGAATGAATTCGAAAATATTGAAAAATAGACTTTTGGCCGCTTATATGTGTATTTTCACATATAAAAATGCTTTCGAATTCAATCCACCCGGCCGGAGTACGAATTTGAAAATATTGAAATACGGACGTTTTGGCCGCTTATATGTGAATTTTTACATATAAAAATGCATTCGAATTCAATCCACCCGGCCGGGTAACGAAATTCAAAAAAATTGAAAAATAGATGGTTTGGTCGCTTATATGTGTTTTTACATATAAAATAGTATTCGGATTCAATCCACCCGGTCGGGGAATGGATTCGAAAATATTGAAAAACAGACGTTTGAGCCGCTTATATGTGAATTTTCACATATAAAAATGCATTCGAATTCAATCCACCCGGCCGGGGAACGAAATTGAAAAAATTGAAAAATAGATGGTTTGGTCGCTTATATGTGTGTTTTTACATATAAAATAGTATTCGAAATCAATCCACCCGGGCGGGGAATGAATTCGAAAATATTGAAAAATAGACTTTTGGCCGCTTATATGTGTATTTTCACATATAAAAATGCATTCGAATTCAGTCCACCCGGCCGGGGTACGAAATTGTAAATATTCAAATACGGACGTTTTGGCCGCTTATATGTGAATTTTCACATATAAAAATGCATTCGAATTCAATCCACCCGGCCGAGGAACGAAATTGAAAAAATTGAAAAATAGATGGTTTGGTCGATTATATGTGTGTTTTTGCATATAAAATAGTATTCGAATTCAATCCACCCTGTCGGGGAATGAATTCGAAAATATTGAAAAATAGACTTTTGGCCGCTTATATGTTTATTTTCACATATAAAAATGCATTCGAATTCAATCCACCCGGCCGGGGAACGAAATTGAAAAAATTGAAAAATAGATGGTTTGGTCGCTTATATGTGTGTTTTTGCATATAAAATAGTATTCGAATTCAATTCACCCTGTCGGGGAATGAATTCGAAAATATTGAAAAATAGACTTTTGGCCGCTTATATGTGTATTTTCACATATAAAAATGCTTTCGAATTCAATCCACCCGGCCGGAGTACGAATTTGAAAATATTGAAATACGGACGTTTTGGCCGCTTATATGTGAATTTTTACATATAAAAATGCATTCGAATTCAATCCACCCGGCCGGGTAACGAAATTCAAAAAAATTGAAAAATAGATGGTTTGGTCGCTTATATGTGTTTTTACATATAAAATAGTATTCGGATTCAATCCACCCTGTCGGGGAATGAATTCGAAAATATTGAAAAACAGACGTTTGAGCCGCTTATATGTGAATTTTCACATATAAAAATGCATTCGAATTCAATCCACCCGGCCGGGGAACGAAATTGAAAAAATTGAAAAATAGATGGTTTGGTCGCTTATATGTGTGTTTTTGCATATAAAATAGTATTCGAATTCAATCCACCCTGTCGGGGAATGAATTCGAAAATATTGAAAAATAGACTTTTGGCCGCTTATATGTGTATTTTCACATATAAAAATGCTTTCGAATTCAATCCACCCGGCCGGAGTACGAATTTGAAAATATTGAAATACGGACGTTTTGGCCGCTTATATGTGAATTTTTACATATAAAAATGCATTCGAATTCAATCCACCCGGCCGAGTAACGAAATTCAAAAAAATTGAAAAATAGATGGTTTGGTCGCTTATATGTGTGTTTTTACATATAAAATAGTATTCGAAATCAATCCACCCGGCCGAGGAACGAAATTGAAAAAATTGAAAAATAGATGGTTTGGTCGATTATATGTGTGTTTTTGCATATAAAATAGTATTCGAATTCAATCCACCCTGTCGGGGAATGAATTCGAAAATATTGAAAAACAGACGTTTGAGCCGCTTATATGTGAATTTTCACATATAAAAATGCATTCGAATTCAATCCACCCGGCCGGGGAACGAAATTGAAAAAATTGAAAAATAGATGGTTTGGTCGCTTATATGTGTGTTTTTACATATAAAATAGTATTCGAAATCAATCCACCCGGTCGGGGAATGAATTCGAAAATATTGAAAAATAGACTTTTGGCCGCTTATATGTGTATTTTCACATATAAAAATGCATTCGAATTCAGTCCACCCGGCCGGGGTACGAAATTGTAAATATTCAAATACGGACGTTTTGGCCGCTTATATGTGAATTTTCACATATAAAAATGCATTCGAATTCAATCCACCCGGCCGAGGAACGAAATTGAAAAAATTGAAAAATAGATGGTTTGGTCGCTTATATGTGTGTTTTTGCATATAAAATAGTATTCGAATTCAATCCACCCTGTCGGGGAATGAATTCGAAAATATTGTAAAATAGACTTTTGGCCGCTTATATGTGTATTTTCACATATAAAAATGCATTCCAATTCAGTCCACCCGGCCGGGGTACGAAATTGAAAATATTCAAATTCGGACGTTTTGGCCGCTTATATGTGAATATTCACATATAAAAATGCATTCGAATTCAATCCAGCCGGCCGGGGAACGAAATTGAAAAAATTGAAAAATAGATGGTTTGGTCGCTTATATGTGTGTTTTTGCATATAAAATAGTATTCGAATTCAATCCACCCTGTGGGGGAATGAATTCGAAAATATTGAAAAATAGACTTTTGGCCGCTTATATGTGTTTTTTCACATATAAAAATGCATTCGAATTCAGTCCACCCGGCCGGGGTACGAAATTGTAAATATTCAAATACGGACGTTTTGGCCGCTTATATGTGAATTTTCACATATAAAAATGCATTCGAATTCAATCCACCCGGCCGAGGAACGAAATTGAAAAAATTGAAAAATAGATGGTTTGGTCGCTTATATGTGTGTTTTTGCATATAAAATAGTATTCGAATTCAATCCACCCTGTCGGGGAATGAATTCGAAAATATTGTAAAATAGACTTTTGGCCGCTTATATGTGTATTTTCACATATAAAAATGCATTCGAATTCAGTCCACCCGGCCGGGGTACGAAATTGAAAATATTGAAATACGGACGTTTGGGCCGCTTATATGTGTATTTTCACAAATAAAAATGCATTCGAATTCAATCCACCCGGACGGGGAACGAAATTGAAAAAATTGAAAAATAGATGGTTTGGTCGCTTATATGTGTGTTTTTACATATAAAATAGTATTCGAAATCAATCCACCCGGTCGGGGAATGAATTCGAAAATATTGAAAAATAGACTTTTGGCCGCTTATATGTGTATTTTCACATATAAAAATGCTTTCGAATTCAATCCACCCGGCCGGAGTACGAATTTGAAAATATTGAAATACGGACGTTTTGGCCGCTTATATGTGAATTTTTACATATAAAAATGCATTCGAATTCCATCCACCCGGCCGGGGAACGAAATTCAAAAAAATTGAAAAATAGATGGTGTGGTCGCTTATATGTGTTTTTACATATAAAATAGTATTCGGATTCAATCCACCCGGTCGGGGAATGGATTCGAAAATATTGAAAAACAGACGTTTGGGCCGCTTATATGTGAATTTTCACATATAAAAATGCATTCGAATTCAATCCACCCGGCCGGGGAACGAAATTGAAAAAATTGAAAATAGATGGTTTGGTCGCTTATATGTGTGTTTTTGCATATAAAATAGTATTCGAATTCAATCCACCCTGTCGGGGAATGAATTCGAAAATATTGAAAAATAGACTTTTGACGCTTATATGTGTATTTTCACATATAAAAATGCATTCGAATTCAGTCCACCCGGCCGGGGTACGAAATTGAAAATATTGAAATACGGACGTTTGGGCCGCTTATATGTGTATTTTCACAAATAAAAATGCATTCGAAATCAATCCACCCGGTCGGGGAATGAATTCGAAAATATTGAAAAATAGGCTTTTGGCCGCTTATATGTGTATTTTCACATATAAAAATGCATTCGAATTCAGTCCACCCGGCCGGGGTACGAAATTGAAAATATTCAAATACGGACGTTTTGGCCGCTTATATGTGAATTTTCACATATAAAAATGCATTCGAATTCAATCCACCCGGCCGGGGAAAGAAATTGAAAAAATTGGAAAATAGATGGTTTGGTCGCTTATATGTGTGTTTTTGCATATAAAATAGTATTCGAATTCAATCCACCCTGTCGGGGAATGAATTCGTAAATATTGAAAAATAGACGGTTGGGCCGCTTATATTTGTATTTTCACATATAAAAATGCATTCGAATTCAGTCCACCCGGCCGGGGTACGAAATTGAAAATATTGAAATACGGACGTTTTGGCCGCTTATATGTGAATTTCCACATATAAAAATGCATTCGAATTCAATCCATCCGGCCTGGGAACGAAATTGAAAAAATTGAAAAATAGATGGTTTGGTCGCTTATATGTGTGTTTTTGCATATAAAATAGTATTCGAAATCAATCCACCCTGTCGGGGAATGAATTCGAAAATATTGAAAAATAGACTTTTGGCCGCTTATATGTGTATTTTCACATATAAAAATGCATTCGAATTCAGTCCACCCGGCCGGGGTACGAAATTGAAAATATTCAAATACGGACGTTTTGGCCGCTTATATGTGAATTTCCACATATAAAAATGCATTCGATTTCAATCCACCCGGCCTGGGAACGAAATTGAAAAAATTTAAAAATAGATGGTTTGGTCGCTTATATGTGTGTTTTTACACATAAAATAGTATTCGAATTCAATCCACCCGGTCGGGGAATGAATTCGAAAATATTGAAATATAGACGTTTGGGCCGCTTATATTTGTATTTTCACATATAAAAATGCATTCGAATTCAGTCCACCCGGCCGTGGTACGAATTTGAAAATATTGAAATAAGGACGTTTTGGCCGCTTATATGTGAATTTCCACATAAAAAAATGCATTCGAATTCAATCCACCCGGCCTAGGAACGAAATTGAAAAAATTTAAAAATAGATGGTTTGGTCGCTTATATGTGTGTTATTACATATAAAATAGTATTCGAATTCAATCCACCCTGTCGGGGAATGAATTAGAAAATATTCAAATATAGACTTTTGGCCGCTTATATGTGTATTTTCACATATAAAAATGCTTTCGAATTCAATCCACCCGGCCGGGGTACGAATTTGAAAATATTGAAATACGGACGTTTTGGCCGCTTATATTTGTATTCTCACATATAAAAATGCATTCGAATTCAGTCCACCCGGCCGGGGTACGAATTTGAAAATATTGAAATACGGACGTTTTGGCCGCTTATATGTGAATTTCCACATATAAAAATGCATTCGAATTCAATCCACCCGGCCTGGGAACGAAATTGAAAAAAATTTAAAAATAGATGGTTTGGTCGCTTATATGTGTGTTATTACATATAAATAGTATTCGAATTCAATCCATCCTGTCGGGAATGAATTCGAAAATATTGAAATATAGACGTTTGGGCCCCTTATATGTGTATTTTCACATATAAAAATGCATTCGATTCAATCCACCCGGCCGGGGTACGAATTTGAAAATATTGAAATACGGACGTTTTGGCCGCTATATGTGTGTTTTCACATATAAAAATGCATTCGAATTCATCCACCCGGCCGGGGAATGAGTTCGAAAATATTGAAAAATAGACGTTTGGCCGCTTATATGTGTATTTCACATATAAAAATGCATTCGAACTCAGTCCACCCGGCCGGGGTACGAATTTGAAAATATTGAAATACGGACGTTTTGGCCGCTTATATGTGAATTTCCACATATAAAATGCATTCGAATTCAATCCACCCGGCCGGGGAACGAAATTGAAAAAATTTAAAAATAGATGGTTTGGTCGCTTATATGTGTGTTATTACATATAAAATAGTATTCGAATTCAATCCATCCTGTCGGGGAATGAATTCGAAAATATTGAAATATAGACGTTTGGGCCCCTTATATGTGTATTTTCACATATAAAATGCATTCGAATTCAATCCACCCGGCCGGGGTACGAATTTGAAAATATTGAAATACGGACGTTTTGGCCGCTTATATGTGTGTTTTCACATATAAAATGCATTCGAATTCAATCCACCCGGCCGGGGAATGAGTTCGAAAATATTGAAAAATAGACGTTTGGCCGCTTATATGTGTATTTTCACATATAAAATGCATTCGAACTCAGTCCACCCGGCCGGGGTACGAATTTGAAAATATTGAAATACGGACGTTTGGCCGCTTATATGTGAATTTCCACATATAAAATGCATTCGAATTCAATCCACCCGGCCGGGGAACGAAATTGAAAAAATTGAAAAATAGATGGTTTGGTCGCTTATATGTGTGTTTTTACATATAAAATAGTATTCGAATTCAATCCACCCTGTCGGGGAATGAATTCGAAATATTGAAAAATAGACTTTGGCCGCTTTATATGTGTATTTTCACATATAAAAATGCTTTCGAATTCAGTCCACCCGGCCGGGGTACGAATTTGAAAATATTGAAATACGGACGTTTTGGGCCGCTTATATATGTGTTTTCATATATAAAAATGCATTCGAATTCAATCCACCCGGCCGGGGAACGAATTGAAAAAATTGAAAAATAGATGGTTTGGTCGCTTATATGTGTATTTTTGCATATAAAATAGTATTCGAATTCAATCCACCCTGTCGGGGAATGAATTCGAAAATATTGAAAAATAGACTTTTGGCCGCTTATATGTGTATTTTCACATATAAAAATGCATTCGAATTCAGTCCACCCGGCCGGGGTACGAAATTGAAAATATTGAAATACGGACGTTTGGGCCGCTTATATGTGTATTTTCACAAATAAAATGCATTCGAAATCAATCCACCCCGGTCGGGGAATGAATTCGAAAATATTGAAAAATAGACTTTTGGCCGCTTATATGTGTATTTTCACATATAAAATGCTTTCGAATTCAATCCACCCGGCCGGAGTACGAATTTGAAAATATTGAAATACGGACGTTTTGGCCGCTTATATGTGAATTTTACATATAAAAATGCATTCGAATTCCATCCACCCGGCCGGGGAACGAAATTCAAAAACATTGAAAATAGATGGTGTGGTCGCTTATATGTGTTTTTACATATAAAATAGTATTCGGATTCAATCCACCCGGTCGGGGAATGGATTCGAAAATATTGAAAAACAGACGTTTGGGCCGCTTATATGTGAATTTTCACATATAAAAATGCATTCGAATTCAATCCACCCGGCCGGGGAACGAAATTGAAAAATTGAAAATAGATGGTTTGGTCGCTTATATGTGTGTTTTTGCATATAAATAGTATTCGAATTCAATCCACCCTGTCGGGGAATGATTTCGAAAATATTGAAAAATAGACTTTTGGCCGCTTATATGTGTATTTTCACATATAAAAATGCATTCGAATTCAATCCACCCGGCCGGGGAACGAAATTGAAAAAATTGAAAAATAGATGGTTTGGTCGCTTATATGTGTGTTTTTGCATATAAAATAGTATTCGAATTCAATCCACCCTGTCGGGGAATGAATTCGAAATATTGAAAAATAGACTTTTGGCCGCTTATATGTGTATTTTCACATATAAAAATGCATTCGAATTCAGTCCACCCGGCCGGGGTACGAAATTGAAAATATTGAAATACGGACGTTTTGGCCGCTTATATGTGAATTTCCACATATAAAAATGCATTCGATTTCAATCCACCCGGCCTGGGAACGAAATTGAAAAAATTTAAAAATAGATGGTTTGGTCGCTTATAAGTGTGTTTTTACATATAAAATAGTATTCGAATTCAATCCACCCGGTCGGGGAATGAATTCGAAAATATTGAAAAATAGACGTTTGGGCCGCTTATATTTGTATTTTCACATATAAAAATGCATTCGAATTCAGTCCACCCGGCCGTGGTACGAATTTGAAAATATTGAAATAAGGACGTTTTGGCCGCTTATATGTGAATTTCCACATATAAAATGCATTCGATTTCAATCCACCCGGCCTGGGAACGAAATTGAAAAAATTTAAAAATAGATGGTTTGGTCGCTTATATGTGTGTTATTACATATAAAATAGTATTCGAATTCAATCCACCCTGTCGGGGAATGAATTAGAAAGTATTCAAATATAGACTTTTGGCCGCTTATATGTGTATTTTCACATATAAAAATGCTTTCGAATTCAATCCACCCGGCCGGGGTACGAATTTGAAAATATTGAAATACGGATGTTTTGGCCGCTTATATTTGTATTCTCACATATAAAAATGCATTCGAATTCAGTCCACCCGGCCGGGGTACGAAATTGAAAAAATTGAAAAATAGATGGTTTGGTCGCTTATATGTGTGTTTTTGCATATAAAATAGTATTCGAATTCAATCCACCCTGTCGGGGAATGAATTCGAAAATATTGAAAAATAGACTTTGGCCGCTTATATGTGTATTTTCACATATAAAAATGCATTCGAATTCAGTCCACCCGGCCGGGGTACGAAATTGAAAATATTTAAATACGGACGTTTTGGCCGCTTATATGTGAATTTTCACATATAAAAATGCATTCGAATTCAATCCACCAGGCCGGGGAACGAAATTGAAAAAATTGAAAAATAGATGGTTTGGTCGCTTTATGTGTGTTTTGCATATAAAATAGTATTCGAATTCAATCCACCCTGTCGGGGAATGAATTCGAAAATATTGAAAAATAGACTTTTGGCCGCTTATATGTGTATTTTCACATATAAAAATGCATTCGAATTCAGTCCACCCGGCCGGGGTACGAAATTGAAAATATTGAAATACGGACGTTTGGGCCGCTTATATGTGTATTTTCACAAATAAAAATGCATTCGAATTCAATCCACCCGGTCGGGGTACGAATTTGAAAATATTGAAATACGGACGTTTTGGCCGCTTATATGTGAATTTTCACATATAAAAATGCATTCGAATTCAATCCACCCGGCCGGGGAACGAAATTGAAAAATTGAAAAATAGATGGTTTGGTTGCTTATATGTGTGTTTTTACATATAAAATAGTATTCGAATTCAATCCACCCGGTCGGGGAATGAATTCGAAAATATTGAAAAATAGACGTTTGGGCCGCTTATATTTGTATTTTCACATATAAAAATGCATTCGAATTCAGTCCACCCGGCCGGGGTACGAATTGAAAATATGAAATACGTACGTTTTGGCCGCTTATATGTGAATTTCCACATATAAAAATGCATTCGATTTCAATCCACCCGGCCTGGGAACGAAATTGAAAAAATTTAAAAATAGATGGTTTGGTCGCTTATATGTGTGTTTTTACATATAAAATAGTATTCGAATTCAATCCACCCGGTCGGGGAATGAATTCGAAAATATTGAAAATATAGACGTTTGGGCCGCTTATATTTGTATTTTCACATATAAAAATGCATTCGAATTCAGTCCACCCGGCCGTGGTACGAATTTGAAAATATTGAAATAAGGACGTTTTGGCCGCTTATATGTGAATTTCCACATATAAAAATGCATTCGAATTTCAATCCACCCGGCCTAGGGAACGAAATTGAAAAAATTTAAAAATAGATGGTTTGGTCGCTTATATGTGTGTTATTACATATAAAATAGTATTCGAATTCAATCCACCCTGTCGGGGAATGAATTAGAAATATTCAAATATAGACTTTTGGCCGCTTATATGTGTATTTTCACATATAAAAATGCTTCGAATTCAATCCACCCGGCCGGGGTACGAATTTGAAAATATTGAAATACGGACGTTTTGGCCGCTTATATTTGTATTCTCACATATAAAAATGCATTCGAATTCAGTCCACCCGGCCGGGGTACGAATTTGAAAATATTGAAATACGGACGTTTTGGCCGCTTATATGTGAATTTCCACATATAAAAATGCATTCGAATTCAATCCACCCGGCCTGGGAACGAAATTGAAAAAATTTAAAAATAGATGGTTTGGTCGCTTATATGTGTGTTATTACATATAAAATAGTATTCGAATTCAATCCATCCTGTCGGGGAATGAATTCGAAAATATTGAAATATAGACGTTTGGGCCCCTTATATGTGTATTTTCACATATAAAAATGCATTCGAATTCAATCCACCCGGCCGGGGTACGAATTTGAAAATATTGAAATACGGACGTTTTGGCCGCTTATATGTGTGTTTTCACATATAAAAATGCATTCGAATTCAATCCACCCGGCCGGGGAATGAGTTCGAAAATATTGAAAAATAGACGTTTGGCCGCTTATATGTGTATTTTCACATATAAAAATGCATTCGAACTCAGTCCACCCGGCCGGGGTACGAATTTGAAATATTGAAATACGGACGTTTTGGCCGCTTATATGTGAATTTCCACATATAAAATGCATTCGAATTCAATCCACCCGGCCGGGGAACGAAATTGAAAAAATTGAAAAATAGATGGTTTGGTCGCTTATATGTGTGTTTTTACATATAAAATAGTATTCGAATTCAATCCACCCTGTCGGGGAATGAATTCGAAAATATTGAAAAATAGACTTTTGGCCGCTTATATGTGTATTTTCACATATAAAAATGCTTTCGAATTCAGTCCACCCGGCCGGGGTACGAATTTGAAAATATTGAAATACGGACGTTTTGGCCGCTTATATGTGTTTTTCATATATAAAATGCATTCGAATTCAATCCACCCGGCCGGGAACGAAATTGAAAAAATTGAAAAATAGATGGTTTGGTCGCTTATATGTGTTTTTAGCATATAAAATAGTATTCGAATTCAATCCAACCCTGTCGGGGAATGAATTCGAAAATATTGAAAAATAGACTTTTGGCCGCTTATATGTGTATTTTCACATATAAAAATGCATTCGAATTCAGTCCACCCGCCGGGGTACGAAATTGAAAATATTGAAATACGGACGTTTGGCCGCTTATATGTGTATTTTCACAATAAAAATGCATTCGAAATCAATCCACCCGGTCGGGGAATGAATTCGAAAATTGAAAATAGACTTTTGGCCGCTTATATGTGTATTTTCACATATAAAAATGCTTTCGAATTCAATCCACCCGGCCGGAGTACGAATTTGAAAATATTGAATACGGACGTTTTGGCCGCTTATATGTGAATTTTTACATATAAAAAGTATTCGAATTCAATCCACCCGGCGGGGAATGAATTCGAAAATATTGAAAAATAGACGTTTGGCCGCTTATATTTGTATTTTCACATATAAAAATGCATTCGAATTCAGTCCACCCGGCCGTGGTACGAATTTGAAAATATTGAAATAAGGACGTTTTGGCCGCTTATATGTGAATTTCCACATATAAAAATGCATTCGATTTCAATCCACCCGGCCTGGGAATGAATTGAAAAAATTTAAAAATAGATGGTTTGGTCGCTTATATGTGTGTTATTACATATAAAATAGTATTCGAATTCAATCCACCCTGTCGGGGAATGAATTAGAAAATATTCAAATATAGACTTTTGGCCGCTTATATGTGTATTTTCACATATAAAAATGCTTTCGAATTCAATCCACCCGGCCGGGGTACGAATTTGAAAATATTGAAATACGAACGTTTTGGCCGCTTTATGTGAATTTTTACATATAAAAATGCATTCGAATTCCATCCACCCGGCCGGGGAACGAAATTCAAAAACATTGAAAAATAGATGGTGTGGTCGATATGTGTTTTTACATATAAAATAGTATTCGGATTCAATCCACCCGGTCGGGGAATGGATTCGAAAATATTGAAAAACAGACGTTTGGGCCGCTTATAGTGAATTTTCACATATAAAAATGCATTCGAATTCAATCCACCCGGCCGGGGAACGAAATTGAAAAAATTGAAAATAGATGGTTTGGTCGCTTATATGTGTGTTTTTGCATATAAAATAGTATTCGAATTCAATCCACCCTGTCGGGGAATGATTTCGAAAATATTGAAAAATAGACTTTTGGCCGCTTATATGTGTATTTTCACATATAAAAATGCATTCGAATTCAATCCACCCGGCCGGGGAACGAAATTGAAAAATTGAAAAATAGATGGTTTGGTCGCTTCTATGTGTGTTTTTGCATATAAAATAGTATTCGAATTCAATCCACCCTGTCGGGGAATGAATTCGAAAATATTGAAAAATAGACTTTTGGCCGCTTATATGTGTATTTTCACATATAAAAATGCATTCGAATTCAGTCCACCCGGCCGGGGTACGAAATTGAAAATATTGAAATACGGACGTTTTGGCCGCTTATATGTGAATTTCCACATATAAAATGCATTCGATTTCAATCCACCCGGCCTGGGAACGAAATTGAAAAAATTTAAAAATAGATGGTTTGGTCGCTTATAAGTGTGTTTTTACATATAAAATAGTATTCGAATTCAATCCACCCGGTCGGGGAATGAATTCGAAAATATTGAAAAATAGACGTTTGGGCCGCTTATATTTGTATTTTCACATATAAAAATGCATTCGAATTCAGTCCACCCGGCCGTGGTACGAATTTGAAAATATTGAAATAAGGACGTTTTGGCCGCTTATATGTGAATTTCCACATATAAAAATGCATTCGATTTCAATCCACCCGGCCTGGGAACGAAATTGAAAAAATTTAAAAATAGATGGTTTGGTCGCTTATATGTGTGTTATTACATATAAAATAGTATTCGAATTCAATCCACCCTGTCGGGGAATGAATTAGAAAGTATTCAAATATAGACTTTTGGCCGCTTATATGTGTATTTTCACATATAAAAATGCTTTCGAATTCAATCCACCCGGCCGGGGTACGAATTTGAAAATATTGAAATACGGATGTTTTGGCCGCTTATATTTGTATTCTCACATATAAAAATGCATTCGAATTCAGTCCACCCGGCCGGGGTACGAAATTGAAAAAATTGAAAAATAGATGGTTTGGTCGCTTATATGTGTGTTTTTGCATATAAAATAGTATTCGAATTCAATCCACCCTGTCGGGGAATGAATTCGAAAATATTGAAAAATAGACTTTTGGCCGCTTATATGTGTATTTTCACATATAAAAATGCATTCGAATTCAGTCCACCCGGCCGGGGTACGAAATTGAAAATATTTAAATACGGACGTTTTGGCCGCTTATATGTGAATTTTCACATATAAAAATGCATTCGAATTCAATCCACCAGGCCGGGGAACGAAATTGAAAAAATTGAAAAATAGATGGTTTGGTCGCTTTATGTGTGTTTTTGCATATAAAATAGTATTCGAATTCAATCCACCCTGTCGGGGAATGAATTCGAAAATATTGAAAAATAGACTTTTGGCCGCTTATATGTGTATTTTCACATATAAAAATGCATTCGAATTCAGTCCACCCGGCCGGGGTACGAAATTGAAAATATTGAAATACGGACGTTTGGGCCGCTTATATGTGTATTTTCACAAATAAAAATGCATTCGAATTCAATCCACCGGTCGGGGTACGAATTTGAAAATATTGAAATACGGACGTTTTGGCCGCTTATATGTGAATTTTCACATATAAAATGCATTCGAATTCAATCCACCCGGCCGGGGAACGAAATTGAAAAAATTGAAAATAGATGGTTTGGTTGCTTATATGTGTGTTTTTACATATAAAATAGTATTCGAATTCAATCCACCCGGTCGGGGAATGAATTCGAAAATATTGAAAAATAGACGTTTGGGCCGCTTATATTTGTATTTTCACATATAAAAATGCATTCGAATTCAGTCCACCCGGCCGGGGTACGAAATTGAAAATATTGAAATACGTACGTTTTGGCCGCTTATATGTGAATTTCCACATATAAAAATGCATTCGATTTCAATCCACCCGGCCTGGGAACGAAATTGAAAAAATTTAAAAATAGATGGTTTGGTCGCTTATATGTGTGTTTTACATATAAAATAGTATTCGAATTCAATCCACCCGGTCGGGGAATGAATTCGAAAATATTGAAAAATAGACGTTTGGGCCGCTTATATTTGTATTTTCACATATAAAAATGCATTCGAATTCAGTCCACCCGGCCGTGGTACGAATTTGAAAATATTGAAATAAGGACGTTTTGGCCGCTTATATGTGAATTTCCACATATAAAAATGCATTCGATTTCAATCCACCCGCCGTGGGAACGAAATTGAAAAATTTAAAAATAGATGGTTTGGTCGCTTATATGTGTGTTATTACATATAAAATAGTATTCGAATTCAATCCACCCTGTCGGGGAATGAATTAGAAAATATTCAAATATAGACTTTTGGCCGCTTATATGTGTATTTTCACATATAAAAATGCTTTCGAATTCAATCCACCCGGCCGGGGTACGAATTTGAAAATATTGAAATACGGACGTTTTGGCCGCTTATATTTGTATTCTCACATATAAAATGCATTCGAATTCAGTCCACCCGGCCGGGGTACGAATTTGAAAATATTGAAATACGGACGTTTTGGCCGCTTATATGTGAATTTCCACATATAAAAATGCATTCGAATTCAATCCACCCGGCCTGGGAACGAAATTGAAAAAATTTAAAAATAGATGGTTTGGTCGCTTATATGTGTGTTATTACATATAAAATAGTATTCGAATTCAATCCATCCTGTCGGGGAATGAATTCGAAAATATTGAAATATAGACGTTTGGGCCCCTTATATGTGTATTTTCACATATAAAAATGCATTCGAATTCAATCCACCCGGCCGGGGTACGAATTTGAAAATATTGAAATACGGACGTTTTGGCCGCTTATATGTGTGTTTTCACATATAAAAATGCATTCGAATTCAATCCACCCGGCCGGGGAATGAGTTCGAAAATATTGAAAAATAGACGTTTGGCCGCTTATATGTGTATTTTCACATATAAAAATGCATTCGAACTCAGTCCACCCGGCCGGGGTACGAATTTGAAAATATTGAAATACGGACGTTTTGGCCGCTTATATGTGAATTTCCACATATAAAAATGCATTCGAATTCAATCCACCCGGCCGGGGAACGAAATTGAAAAAATTGAAAAATAGATGGTTTGGTCGCTTATATGTGTGTTTTTACATATAAAATAGTATTCGAATTCAATCCACCCTGTCGGGGAATGAATTCGAAAATATTGAAAAATAGACTTTTGGCCGCTTATATGTGTATTTTCACATATAAAAATGCTTTCGAATTCAGTCCACCCGGCCGGGGTACGAATTTGAAAATATTGAAATACGGACGTTTTGGCCGCTTATATGTGTGTTTTCATATATAAAAATGCATTCGAATTCAATCCACCCGGCCGGGGAACGAAATTGAAAAAATTGAAAAATAGATGGTTTGGTCGCTTATATGTGTTTTTACATATAAAATAGTATTCGAATTCAATCCACCCTGTCGGGGAATGAATTCGAAAATATTGAAAAATAGACTTTTGGCCACTTATATGTGTATTTTCACATATAAAAATGCATTCGAATTCAGTCTACCCGGCCGGGGTACGAAATTGAAAATATTGAAATACGGACGTTTGGGCCGCTTATATGTGTATTTTCACAAATAAAAATGCATTCGAATTCAGTCCACCCGGCCGGGGTACGAAATTGAAAATATTGAAATACGGACGTTTTGGCCGCTTATATGTGAATTTCCACATATAAAAATGCATTCGATTTCAATCCACCCGGCCTGGGAACGAAATTGAAAAAATTTAAAAATAGATGGTTTGGTCGCTTATATGTGTGTTTTTACATATAAAATAGTATTCGAATTCAATCCACCCGGTCGGGGAATGAATTCGAAAATATTGAAAATAGACGTTTGGGCCGCTTATATTTGTATTTTCACATATAAAATGCATTCGAATTCAGTCCACCCGGCCGTGTACGAATTTGAAAATATTGAAATAAGGACGTTTTGGCCGCTTATATGTGAATTTCCACATATAAAATGCATTCGATTTCAATCCACCCGGCCTGGGAATGAAATTGAAAAAATTTAAAAATAGATGGTTTGGTCGTTATATGTGTGTTATTACATATAAAATAGTATTCGAATTCAATCCACCCTGTCGGGGAATGAATTAGAAAATATTCAAATATAGACTTTTGGCCGCTTATATGTGTATTTTCACATATAAAAATGCTTTCGAATTCAATCCACCCGGCCGGGGTACGAATTTGAAAATATTGAAATACGAACGTTTTGGCCGCTTATATGTGAATTTTTACATATAAAAATGCATTCGAATTCAATCCACCCGGCCGGGGAACGAAATTGAAAAAATTGAACAATAGATGGTTTGGTCGCTTATTTGTGTGGTTTTACATATAAAATAGTATTCGAATTCAATCCACCCTGGGGAATGAATTCGAAAATATGAAAAATAGACTTTTGGCCGCTTATATGTGTATTTTCACATATAAAAATGCATTCGAATTCAGTCCACCCGGCCGGGGTACGAAATTGAAAATATTGAAATACGGACGTTTGGGCCGCTTATATGTGAATTTTTACATATAAAATGCATTCGAATTCAATCCACCCGGCCGGGGAACGAAATTGAAAAAATTGAACAATAGATGGTTTGGTCGCTTATTTGTGTGGTTTTACATATAAAATAGTATTCGAATTCAATCCACCCTGTCGGGGAATGAATTCGAAAATATTGAAAAATAGACTTTTGGCCGCTTATATGTGTATTTTCACATATAAAAATGCATTCGAATTCAGTCCACCCGGCCGGGGTACGAAATTGAAAATATTGAAATACGGACGTTTGGGCCGCTTATATGTGTATTTTCACAAATAAAAATTCATTCGAATTCAGTCCACCCGGCCGGGGTACGAATTGAAAATATTGAAATACGGACGTTTTGGCCGCTTATATGTGAATTTCCACATATAAAAAAGCATTCGATTTCAATCACCCGGCCTGGGAACGAAATTGAAAAAATTTAAAAAATAGATGGTTTGGTCGCTTATATGTGTGTTTTTTACATATAAAATAGTATTCGAATTCAATCCACCCGGTCGGGGAATGAATTCGAAAATATTGAAAATAGACGTTTGGGCGCTTTATTTGTATTTCACTATAAAAATGCATTCGATTCAGTCCACCCGGCCGTGGTACGAATTGACAATATGAAATAAGGACGTTTTGGCCGCTTATATGTGAATTTCACATATAAAATGCATCGATTTCAATCCACCCGGCCTGGGAACGAAATTGAAAAAATTTAAAAATAGCTGGTTGGTCGCTTATATGTGTGTTCTTACATATAAAATAGTATTCGCATTCAATCCACCCTGTCGGGGAATGAATTAGAAAATATTCAAATATAGACCTTTTTGGCCGCTTATATGTGTATTTTCACATATAATAAATGCTTTTTCGAATTCAATCCACCCGGCCGGGGTACGAATTTGAAAATATTGAAATACGGACGTTTTGGCCGCTTATATTTGTATTCTCACATATAAAATGCATTCGAATTCAGTCCACCCGGCCGGGGTACGAATTTGAAAATATTGAAATACGGACGTTTTGGCCGCTTATATGTGAATTTCCACATATAAAATGCATTCGAATTCAATCCACCCGGCCTGGGAACGAAATTGAAAAAATTTAAAAATAGATGGTTTGGTCGCTTATATGTGTGTTAATACATATAAAATAGTATTCGAATTCAATCCATCCTGTCGGGGAATGAATTCGAAAATATTGAAATATAGACGTTTGGGCCCTTATATGTGTATTTTCACATATAAAAATGCATTCGAATTCAATCCACCCGGCCGGGGTACGAATTGAAAATATTGAAATACGGACGTTTTGGCCGCTATATGTGTTTTCACATATAAAAATGCATTCGAATTCAATCCACCCGGCCGGGGAATGAGTTAAAAAATATTGAAAAATAGACGTTTGGCCGCTTATATGTGTATTTTCACATATAAAAATGCATTCGAACTCAGTCCACCCGGCCGGGGTACGAATTGAAAATATTGAAATACGGACGTTTTGGCCGCTTATATGTGAATTTCCACATATAAAAATGCATTCGAATTCAATCCACCCGGCCGGGGAACGAAATTGAAAAAATTGAAAAATAGATGGTTTGGTCGCTTATATGTGTGTTTTTACATATAAAATAGTATTCGAATTCAATCCACCCTGTCGGGGAATGAGTTAAAAAATATTGAAAAATAGACGTTTGGCCGCTTATATGTGTATTTTCACATATAAAAATGCATTCGAACTCAGTCCACCCGGCCGGGGTACGAATTGAAAATATTGAAATACGGACGTTTTGGCCGCTTATATGTGAATTTCCACATATAAAAATGCATTCGAATTCAATCCACCCGGCCGGGGAACGAAATTGAAAAAATTGAAAAATAGATGGTTTGGTCGCTTATATGTGTTTTACATATAAAATAGTATTCGAATTCAATCCACCCTGTCGGGGAATGAATTAAAAAATATTGAAAAATAGCGTTTGGCCGCTTATATGTGTATTTTCACATATAAAAATGCATTCGAATCAGTCCACCCGGCCGGGGTACGAATTTGAAAATATTGAAATACGGACGTTTTGGCCGCTTATATGTGAATTTCCACATATAAAAATGCATTCGAATTCAATCCACCGGCCGGGGAACGAAATTGAAAAAATTGAAAAATAGATGGTTTGGTCGCTTATATGTGTGTTTTTACATATAAAATAGTATTCGAATTCAATCCATGTCGGGGAATGAATTCGAAAATATTGAAAAATAGACTTTTGGCCGCTTATGGTATTTCACATATAAAAATGCTTTCGAATTCAGTCCACCCGGCCGGGGTACGAATTTGAAAATATTGAAATACGGACGTTTTGGCCGCTTATATGTGTGTTTTCATATATAAAATGCATTCGAATTCAATCCACCCGGCCGGGGAACGAAATTGAACAAATTGACAAATAGATGGTTTGGTCGCTTATATGTGTTTTTACATATAAAATAGTATTCGAATCAATCCACCTGTCGGGGAATGAATTCGAAATATTGAAAATAGACTTTTGGCCACTTATATGTGTATTTTCACATATAAAAATGCTTTCGAATTCAATCCACCCGGCCGGAGTACGAATTTGAAAATATTGAAATACGAACGTTTTGGCCGCTTATATGTGAATTTTACATATAAAAATGCATTCGAATTCAATCCACCCGGCCGGGGAACGAAATTGAAAAAATTGAACAATAGATGGTTTGGTCGCTTATTTGTGTGTTTTTACATATAAAATAGTATTCGAATTCAATCCACCCTGTCGGGGAATGAATTCGAAAATATGAAAAATAGACTTTTGGCCGCTTATATGTGTATTTTCACATATACAAACTGCTTTCGAATTCAATCCACCGGCCGGAGTACGAATTTGAAAATATTGAAATACGGACGTTTTGGCCGCTTATATGTGAATTTTTACATATAAAAATGCATTCGAATTCAATCCACCCGGCCGGGAAACGAAATTCAAAAAAATTGAAAAATAGATGGTTTGGTCGCTTATATGGTTTTTACATATAAATAGTATTCGGATTCAATCCACCCGGTCGGGGAATGGATTCGAAAATATTGAAAATAGACGTTTGGGCCGCTTATATGTGAATTTTCACATATAAAAATGCATTCGAATTCAATCCACCCGGCCGGGGAACGAAATTGAAAAATTGAAAAATAGATGCTTTGGTCGCTTATATGTGTGTTTTTACATATAAAATAGTATTCGAAAAAAATCCACCCGGTCGGGGAATGAATTCGAAAATATTGAAAAATAGACTTTTGGCCGCTTATATGTGTATTTCACATATAAAAATGCCTTCGAATTCAATCAATTCGGCCGTGGAACGAATTTGAAAAAATTGAAAATAGATGGTTTGGTCGCTTATATGTGTGTTTTTACATATAAATAGTATTCGAATTCAATCCCACCCGGTCGGGGAATGGATTCGAAATATTGAAAAATAGACGTTTGGCCGCTTATATGTGAATTTTTCACATATAAAAATGCATTCGAATTCAATCCACCCCGGCGGGGAACCGAAATTGAAAAAATTGAAAATAGATGGTTTGGTCGCTTATATGTGTTTTTACATATAAAATAGTATTGAATTCAATCCACCCTGTCGGGGAATGAATTCGAAAATATTGAAAAATAGACTTTTGGCCGCTTATATGTGTATTTTCACATATAAAAATGCTTCGAATTCAATCCACCGGCCGGGGAACGAAATTCAAAAAAATTGATAATTAGATGGTTTGGTCGCCTATATGTGTTTTACATATAAAATAGTATTCGGATTCAATCCACCCGTCGGGGAATGGATTCGAAAATATTGAAAAATAGACGTTTGGGCCGCTTATATGTGAATTTTCACATATAAAAATGCATTCGAATTCAATCCACCCGGCCGGGGAACGAAATTGAAAAAATTGAAAAATAGATGGTTTGGTCGCTATATGTGTGTTTTTACATATAAAATAGTATTCGAATTCAATCCACCCTGTCGGGGAATGAATTCAAAATATTGAAAAATAGACTTTTGGCCGTTATATGTGTATTTTCACATATAAAAATGCATTCGAATTCAGTTCACCCGGCCGGGGTACGAATTTGAAAATATTGAAATACGGACGTTTTGGCCGCTTATATGTGAATTTTCACATATAAAAATGCATTCGAATTCAATCCACCGGCCTGGGAACGAAATGAAAAAATTTAAAAATAGATGGTTTGGTCGCTTATATGTGTGTTATTACATATAAAATAGTTTCGAATTCAATCCACCCTGTCGGGGAATGAATTCGAAAATATTGAAAAATAGACTTTTGGCCGCTTATATGGGTATTTTCACATATAAAAATGCTTTCGAATTCAATCCCCCGGCCGGAGTACGAATTTGAAAATATGAAATACGGACGTTTTGGCCGCTTATATGTGAATTTTTACATTTAAAAATGCATCGAATTCAATCCACCCGGCCTGGGAACGAAATTGAAAAATTTAAAAATAGATGGTTGGTCGCTTATATATGTTACATATAAAATAGTATTCGGATTCAATCCACCCGGTCGGGGAATGGATTCGAAAATATTGAAAAATAGACGTTTGGCCGCTTATATGTGAATTTTCACATATAAAAATGCATTCGAATTCAATCCACCCGGCCGGGGTACGAAATTGAAAATATTGAAATACGGACGTTTTGGCCGCTTATATGTGAATTTTCACATATAAAAATGCATTCGAATTCAATCCACAGGCCGGGGAACGAAATTGAAAAAATGAAAAATAGATGGTTTGGTCGCTTATGTGTGTTTTTGCATATAAAATAGTATTCGAATTCAATCCACCCTGTCGGGGAATGAATTCGAAAATATTGAAAAATAGACTTTTGGCCGCTTATGTGTATTTTCACATATAAAAATGCATTCGAATTCAGTCCACCCGGCGGGGTACGAAATTGAAAATATTGAAATACGGACGTTTGGGCCGCTATATGTGTATTTCACAAATAAAAATGCATTCGAATTCAATCCACCCGGTCGGGGTACGAATTTGAAAATATTGAAATACGGACGTTTTGGCCGCTTATATGTGAATTTTCACATATAAAAATGCATTCGATTCAATCCACCCGGCCGGGGAACGAAATTGAAAAAATTGAAAAATAGATGGTTTGGTTGCTTATATGTGTGTTTTTACATATAAAATAGTATTCGAATTCAATCCACCCGGTCGGGGAATGAATTCGAAAATATTGAAAAATAGACGTTTGGGCCGCTTATATTTGTATTTTCACATATAAAAATGCATTCGAATTCAGTCCACCCGGCCGGGGTACGAAATTGAAAATATGAAATACGTACGTTTTGGCCGCTTATATGTGAATTTCCACATATAAAAATGCATTCGATTCAATCCACCCGGCCTGGGAACGAAATTGAAAAATTTAAAAATAGATGGTTTGGTCGCTTATATGTGTGTTTTTACATATAAAATAGTATTCGAATTCAATCCACCCGGTCGGGGAATGAATTCGAAAATATTGAAAAATAGACGTTTGGGCCGCTTATATTGTGATTTTCACATATAAAAATGCATTCGAATTCAGTCCACCCGGCCGTGGTACGAATTTGAAAATATTGAAATAAGGACGTTTTGGCCGCTTATATGTGAATTTCCACATATAAAAATGCATTCGATTCAATCCACCCGGCCTGGGAACGAAATTGAAAAATTTAAAAATAGATGGTTTGGTCGCTTATAGTGTGTTATTACATATAAAATAGTATTCGAATTCATCCACCCTGTCGGGGAATGAATTAGAAAATATTCAAATATGACTTTTGGCCGCTTATATGTGTATTTTCACATATAAAAATGCTTCGAATTCAATCCACCCGGCCGGGGTACGAATTTGAAAATATGAAATACGGACGTTTTGGCCGCTTATATTTGTATTCTCACATAAAAATGCATTCGAATTCAGTCCACCCGGCCGGGGTACGAATTTGAAAATATTGAAATACGGACGTTTTGGCCGCTTATATGTGAATTTCCACATATAAAAATGCATTCGAATTCAATCCACCCGCCTGGGAACGAAATTGAAAAATTTAAAAATAGATGGTTTGGTCGCTTATATGTGTGTTATTACATATAAAATAGTATTCGAATTCAATCCATCCTGTCGGGGAATGAATTCGAAAATATTGAAATATAGACGTTGGGCCCCTTATATGTGTATTTTCACATATAAAAATGCATTCGAATCATCCACCCGGCCGGGGTACGAATTTGAAAATATTGAAATACGGACGTTTTGGCCGCTTATATGTGTGTTTTCACATATAAAAATGCATTCGAATTCAATCCACCCGGCCGGGGAATGAGTTCGAAAATATTGAAAAATAGACGTTTGGCCGCTTATATGTGTATTTTCACATATAAAAATGCATTCGAACTCAGTCCACCCGGCCGGGGTACGAATTGAAAATATTGAAATACGGACGTTTTGGCCGCTTATATGTGAATTTCCACATATAAAAATGCATTCGAATTCAATCCACCCGGCCGGGGAACGAAATTGAAAAAATTGAAAAATAGATGGTTGTCGCTTATATGTGTTTTTACATATAAAATAGTATTCGAATTCAATCCACCCTGTCGGGGAATGAATTCGAAAATATTGAAAAATAGACTTTTGGCCGCTTATATGTGTATTTTCACATATAAAAATGCTTCGAATTCAGTCCACCCGGCCGGGGTACGAATTTGAAAATTGAAATACGACGTTTTGGCCGCTTATATGTGTTTTCATATATAAAATGCATTCGAATTCAATCCACCCGGCCGGGGAACGAAATTGAAAAAATTGAAAAATAGATGGTTTGGTCGCTTATATGTGTTTTTACATAAAAATAGTATTCGAATTCAATCCACCCGTCGGGGAATGAATTCGAAAATATTGAAAAATAGACTTTTGGCCACTTATATGTGTATTTTCACATATAAAAATGCATTCGAATTCAGTCTACCCGGCCGGGGTACGAAATTGAAAATATTGAATACGGACGTTTGGGCCGCTTATGTGTATTTTCACAAATAAAATGCATTCGAATTCAGTCCACCCGGCCGGGGTACGAAATTGAAAATATTGAAATACGGACGTTTTGGCCGCTTATATGTGAATTTCCACATATAAAAATGCATTCGATTCAATCCACCCGGCCTGGGAACGAAATTGAAAAATTTAAAAATAGATGGTTTGGTCGCTTATGTGTGTTTTTACATATAAAATAGTATTCGAATTCAATCCACCCGGCGGGGAATGAATTCGAAAATATTGAAAAATAGACGTTTGGGCCGCTTATATTTGTATTTTCACATATAAAAATGCATTCGAATTCAGTCCACCCGGCGTGGTACGAATTTGAAAATATTGAAATAAGGACGTTTTGGCCGCTTATATGTGAATTTCCACATAAAAATGCATTCGATTCAATCCACCCGGCCTGGGAATGAAATTGAAAAATTTAAAAATAGATGGTTTGGTCGCTTATATGTGTGTTATTACATATAAAATAGTATTCGAATTCAATCCACCCTGTCGGGGAATGAATTAGAAAATATTCAAATATAGACTTTTGGCCGCTTATATGTGTATTTTCACATATAAAAATGCTTCGAATTCAATCCACCCGGCCGGGGTACGAATTGAAAATATTGAAATACGAACGTTTTGGCCGCTTATATGTGAATTTTTACATATAAAAATGCATTCGAATTCAATCCACCCGGCGGGGAACGAAATTGAAAAAATTGAACAATAGATGGTTTGGTCGCTTATTTGTGGGTTTTACATATAAAATAGTATTCGAATTCAATCCACCCTGTCGGGGAATGAATTCGAAAATATTGAAAAATAGACTTTTGGCCGCTTATATGTGTATTTTCACATATAAAAATGCATTCGAATTCAGTCCACCCGGCCGGGGTACGAAATTGAAAATATTGAAATACGGACGTTTTGGCCGCTTATATGTGTAGTTTTCACAAATAAAAATTCATTCGAATTCAGTCCACCCGGCCGGGGTACGAAATTGAAATTATTGAAATACGGACGTTTTGGCCGCTTATATGTGAATTTCCACATATAAAAAAGCATTCGATTCAATCCACCCGGCCTGGGAACGAAATTGAAAAATTTAAAAATAGATGGTTTGGTCGCTTATATGTGTGTTTTTACATATAAAATAGTATTCGAATTCAATCCACCCGGCGGGGAATGAATTCGAAAATATTGAAAAATAGACTGTTGGGCCGCTTATATTTGTATTTTCACATATAAAAATGCATTCGAATTCAGTCCACCCGCCGTGGTACGAATTGAAAATATGAAATAAGGACGTTTTGGCCGCTTATATGTGAATTTTCACATATAAAAATGCATTCGATTCAATCCACCCGGCCTGGGAACGAAATTGAAAAATTTAAAAATAGATGGTTTGGTCGCTTATATGTGTGTTTTATACATAAAATAGTATTCGAATTCAATCCACCCTGTCGGGGAATGAATTAGAAAATATTCAAATATAGACTTTTGGCCGCTTATATGTGTATTTTCACATAAAAAATGCTTTCGAATTAATCACCCGGCCGGGGTACGAATTTGAAAATATTGAAATACGGACGTTTTGGCCGCTTATATTTGTATTCTCACATATAAAAATGCATTCGAATTCAGTCCACCCGGCCGGGGTACGAATTTGAAAATATTGAAATACGGACGTTTTGGCCGCTTATATGTGAATTTCCACATATAAAAATGCATTCGAATTCAATCCACCCGGCCTGGGAACGAAATTGAAAAATTTAAAAATAGATGGTTTGGTCGCTTATATGTGTGTTAATACATATAAAATAGTATTCGAATTCAATCCATCCTGTCGGGGAATGAATTCGAAAATATTGAAATATAGACGTTTTGGGCCCTTATATGTGTATTTTCACATATAAAAATGCATTCGAATTCAATCCCCCGGCCGGGGTACGAATTTGAAAATTGAAATACGACGTTTTGGCCGCTTATATGTGTTTTCACATATAAAAATGCATTCGAATTCAATCCACCCGGCCGGGGAATGAGTTAAAAAATATTGAAAAATAGACGTTTGGCCGCTTATATGTGTATTTTCACTATAAAAATGCATTCGAACTCAGTCCACCCGGCCGGGGTACGAATTGAAAATATTGAAATACGGACGTTTTGGCCGCTTATATGTGAATTTGCCACATATAAAAATGCATTCGAATTCAATCCACCCGGCCGGGGAACGAAATTGAAAAAATTGAAAAATAGATGGTTTGGTCGCTTATATGTGTGTTTTTACATATAAAATAGTATTCGAATTCAATCCACCCTGTCGGGGAATGAGTTAAAAAATATTGAAAAATAGACGTTTGGCCGCTTATATGTGTATTTTCACATATAAAAAGCATTCGAACTCAGTCCCCCGGCCGGGGTACGAATTTGAAAATATGAATACGGACGTTTTGGCCGCTTATATGTGAATTTCCACAATAAAAATGCATTCGAATTCAATCCACCCGGCCGGGGAACGAAATTGAAAAAATTGAAAAATAGATGGTTGGTCGCTTATATTGTGTTTTTACATATAAAATAGTATTCGAATTCAATCCACTGTCGGGGAATGAATTCGAAAATATTGAAAAATAGACTTTTGGCCCGTTATATGTGGTATTTTTCACATATAAAAATGCTTTCGAATTCAGTCCACCCGGCCGGGGTACGAATTTGAAAATATTGAAATACGGACGTTTTGGCCGCTTATATGTGTTGTTTTCATATAAAAATGCATTCGAATTCAATCCCCCGGCCGGGGAACGAAATTGAAAAAATTGAAAAATAGATGGTTTGGTCCTTATATGTTTTTTTACATATAAAATAGTATTCGAATTCAATCCACCCTGTCGGGGAATGAATTCGAAAATATTGAAAAATAGACTTTTGGCCACTTATGTGTATTTTCACATATAAAAATGCTTTCGAATTCAATCCACCGGCCGGAGTACGAATTTGAAAATATTGAAATACGAACGTTTTGGCCGCTTATATGTGAATTTTTACATATAAAAATGCATTCGAATTCAATCCACCCGGCCGGGGACGAAATTGAAAAAATTGAACAATAGATGGTTTGGTCGCTTTTGTGTGTTTTTACATATAAAATAGTATTCGAATCAATCCACCTGTCGGGGAATGAATTCGAAAATATTGAAAAATAGACTTTTGGCCGCTTATATGTGTATTTTCACATATAAAAATGCTTTCGAATTCAATCCACCGGCCGGATACGAATTTGAAAATATTGAAATACGGACGTTTTGGCCGCTTATATGTGAATTTTTACATATAAAAATGCATTCGAATTCAATCCACCCGGCCGGGGAACGAATTCAAAAAAATTGAAAAATAGATGGTTTGGTCGCTTATATGTGTTTTTCATATAAAATAGTATTCGGATTCAATCCACCCGGTCGGGGAATGGATTCGAAAATTGAAAAATAGACGTTTGGCCGCTTATATGTGAATTTTCACATATAAAAATGCATTCGAATTCAATCCACCCGGCGGGGAACGAAATTGAAAAATTAAAAATAGATGCTTTTGGTCGCTTATATGTGTGTTTTTCTATAAAATAGTTCGAAAAAAATCCACCCGGTCGGGGAATGAATTCGAAAATATTGAAAAATAGACTTTTGGCCGCTTATATGTTATTTTCACATATAAAAATGCATTCGAATTCAATCAATTCGGCCGTGGAACGAATTGAAAAAATTGAAAAATAGATGGTTTGGTCGCTTATATGTGGTTTTTTACATATAAAATAGTATTCGAATTCATCCACCCGTCGGGGAATGGATTCGAAAATATTGAAAAATAGACGTTTGGGCCGCTTATATGTGATTTTCACATATAAAAATGCATTCGAATTCAATCCACCCGGCCGGGGAACGAAATTGAAAAAATTGAAAAATAGATGTTTGGTCGCTATATGTGTGTTTTTACATATAAAATAGTATTTGAATTCAATCCACCCTGTCGGGGAATGAATCGAAAATATTGAAAAATGACTTTTGGCCGCTATATGTGTATTTTCACATATAAAAATGCTTCGAATTCAATCCACCGGCCGGGGAACGAAATTCAAAAAAATTGATAATTAGATGGTTTGGTCGCCTATATTGTTTTACCTATAAATAGTATTCGGATTCAATCCACCCGTCGGGGAATGGATTCGAAAATATTGAAAACTAGACGTTTGGCCGCTTATATGTGAATTTTCACATATAAAAATGCATTCGAATTCAATCCCCCGGCCGGGGAACGAAATTGAAAAAATTGAAAAATAGATGGTTTGGTCGCTTATATGTGTGTTTTTACATATAAAATAGTATTCGAATTCAATCCACCCTGTCGGGGATGAATTCAAAATATTGAAAAATAGACTTTTGGCCGCTTATATGTGTATTTTCACATATAAAAATGCATTCGAATTCAGTTCACCGGCCGGGGTACGAATTTGAAAATATTGAAATACGGACCGTTTGGCCGCTTATATGTGAATTTTCACATATAAAAATGCATTCGAATTCAATCCACCGCCTGGGAACGAAATTGAAAAATTTAAAAATAGATGGTTTGGTCGCTTATATGTGTGTTATTACATATAAAATAGTTCGAATTCAATCCACCCTGTCGGGGAATGAATTCGAAAATATTGAAAAATAGACTTTTGGCGCTTATATGGTATTTTCACATATAAAAATGCTTCGAATTCAATCCACACCGGCCGGAGTACGAATTTGAAAATATTGAAATACGGACGTTTTGGCCGCTTATTATGTGAATTTTTACATTTAAAAATGCATTCGAATTCAATCCACCCGGCTGGGAACGAAATTGAAAAATTTAAAAATAGATTGTTTGGTCGCTTATATATGTTTTTACATATAAAATAGTATTCGGATTCAATCCACCCGGTCGGGGAATGGATTCGAAAATATTGAAAAATAGACGTTTGGGCCGCTTATATGTGAATTTTCACATATAAAAATGCATTCGAATTCAATCCACCCGGCCGGGGAACGAAATTGAAAAAATTGAAAAATAGATGGTTTGGTCGCTTATATGTGTGTTTTTGCATATAAAATAGTATTCGAATTCAATCCACCCTGTCGGGGAATGAATTCGAAAATATTGAAAAATAGACTTTTGTCGCTTATATGTGTTTTTACATATAAAATGCATTCGAATTCAGTCCACCCGGCCGGGGTACGAAATTGAAAATATTGAAATACGGACGTTTGGGCCGCTTATATGTGAATTTCCACATATAAAAATGCATTCGAATTCAATCCACCCGGCCTGGGAACGAAATTGAAAAATTAAAAATAGATGGTTTGGTCGCTTATATGTGTGTTTTTACATATAAAATAGTATTCGAATTCAATCCACCCGGTCGGGGAATGAATTCGAAAATATTGAAAAATAGACGTTTGGGCCGCTTATATTTGTATTTTCACATATAAAATGCATTCGAATTCAGTCCACCCGGCCGGGGTACGAATTTGAAAATATTGAAATACGGACGTTTTGGCCGCTTATATGTGAATTTCCACATATAAAAATGCATTCGAATTCAATCCACCCGGCCTGGAACGAAATTGAAAAAATTTAAAAATAGATGGTTGATCGCTTATATGTGTGTTTTTACATATAAAATAGTATTCGAATTCAATCCACCCTGTCGGGGAATGAATTCGAAAATATTGAAAAATAGACTTTTGGCCGCTTCTATGTGATTTTCACATATAAAATGCATTCGAATTCAATCCACCCGGCCGAGGAACGAAATTGAAAAAATTGAAAAATAGATGGTTTGGTCGCTTATAAGTGTGTTTTTACATATAAAATAGCATTCGAATCAATCCACCGGTCGGGGAATGAATTCGAAAATATTGAAAAATAGACTTTTGGCCGCTTATATGTGTACTTTCACATATAAAAATGCATTCGAATTCAATCCACCCGGCCGGGGAACGAAATTGAAAAATTGAAAAATAGATGGTTTGGTCGCTTATATGTGTGTTTTTACATATAAAATAGTATTCGAATTCAATCCACCCGGTCGGGGAATGGATTCGAAAATTTGAAAAATAGACTTTTGGCCGCTTATATGTGAATTTTCACATATAAAAATGCATTCGAATTCAATCCACCCGGCCGGGGAACGAAATTGAAAAAATTGAAAAATAGATGGTTTGGTCGCTTATATGTGTGTTTTTACATATAAAATAGTATTCGAATTCAATCCACCCTGTCGGGGAATGAATTCGAAAATATTGAAAAATAGACTTTTGGCCGCTTATATGTGTATTTTCACATATAAAAATGCTTTCGAATTCAATCCCCCGGCCGGAGTATGAATTAGAAAATATTGAAATACGGACGTTTTGGCCGCTTATATGTGAATTTTTACATATAAAAATGCATTCGAATCAATCCACCCGGCCGGGGAACGAAATTCAAAAAATTGAAAAATAGATGGTTAGGTCGCTTATATGTGTTTTTACATATAAAATAGTATTCGGATTCAATCCACCCGGTCGGGGAATGGATTCGAAAATATTGAAAAATAGACGTTTGGGCCGCTTATATGTGAATTTTCACATATAAAAATGCATTCGAATCAATCCACCCGGCCGGGGAACGAAATTGAAAAAATTGAAAAATAGATGGTTTGGTCGCTTATATGTGTATTTTTACATATAAAATAGTATTCGAAATCAATCCACCCGGTCGGGGAATGAATTCGAAAATATTGAAAAATAGACTTTTGGCCGCTTATATGTGTATTTTCACATATAAAATGCATTCCAATTCAGTCCACCCGGCCGGGGTACGAATTTGAAAATATTGAAATACGGACGTTTTGGCCGCTTATATGTGAATATTCACATATAAAAATGCATTCGAATTCAATCCACCCGGCCGGGGAACGAAATTCAAAAAATTGAAAAATAGATGGTTAGGTCGCTTATATGTGTTTTTACATATAAAATAGTATTCGGATTCAATCCACCCGGTCGGGGAATGGATTCGAAAATATTGAAAAATAGACGTTTGGGCCGCTTATATGTGAATTTTCACATATAAAAATGCATTCGAATTCAATCCACCCGGCCGGGGAACGAAATTGAAAAAATTGAAAAATAGATGGTTTGGTCGCTTATATGTGTTTTTACATATAAAATAGTATTCGAAATCAATCCACCCGGTCGGGGAATGAATTCGAAAATATTGAAAAATAGACTTTTGGCCGCTTATATGTGTATTTTCACATATAAAAATGCATTCGAATTCAGTCCACCCGCCGGGGTACGAAATTGAAAATATTCAAATTCGGACGTTTTGGCCGCTTATATGTGATTTTCACATATAAAAATGCATTCGAATTCAATCCAGCCGGCCGGGGAACGAAATTGAAAAAATTGAAAAATAGATGGTTTGGTCGCTTATATGTGTGTTTTTGCATATAAAATAGTATTCGAATTCAATCCACCCTGTGGGGGAATGAATTCGAAAATATTGAAAAATAGACTTTTGGCCGCTTATATGTGTATTTTTACATATAAAAATGCATTCGAATTCAGTCCACCCGGCCGGGGTACGAAATTGAAAATATTGAAATACGGACGTTTGGGCCGCTTATATGTGTATTCCACATATAAAAATGGATTCGAATTCAATCCACCCGGCCTGGGAACGAAATTGAAAAAATTTAAAATAGAAGGTTTGGTCGCTTATATGTGTGTTTTTACATATAAAATCGTATTCGAAATCAATCCACCCGTCGGGGATTGAATTCGAAAATATTGAAAAATAGACGTTTGGGCCGCTTATATTGTATTTTCACATATAAAAATGCATTCGAATTCAGTCCACCCGGCCGGGGTACGAAATTGAAAATATTGAAATACGGACGTTTTGGCCGCTTATATGTGTATTTCCACATATAAAAATGCATTCGAATTCAATCCACCCGGCCTGGGAACGAAATTGAAAAAATTGAAAAATAGATGGTTTGGTCGCTTATATGTGTGTTTTTACATATAAAATGTATTCGAATTCTATCCACCCGGTCGGGGAATGAATTCGAAAATATTGAAAAATAGACGTTTGGGCCGCTTATATTGTATTTTCACATATAAAAATGCATTCGAATTCAGTCCACCCGGCCGGGGTACGAATTTGAAAATATTGAAATACGGACGTTTTGGTCGCTTATATGTGTATTTTCACATATAAAAATGCATTCGAATTCAGTCCACCGGCCGGGGTACGAATTTGAAAATATTGAAATACGGACGTTTTGGCCGCTTATATGTGTATTTCCACATATAAAAATGCATTCGAATTCAATCCACGCGGCCTGGGAACGAAATTGAAAAAATTGAAAAATAGATGGTTTGGTCGCTTATATGTGTGTTTTTACATATAAAATAGTATTCGAATTCAATCCACCTGTCGGGGAATGAATTCGAAAATATTGAAAAATAGACGTTTGGGCCGCTTATATTGTATTTTCACATATAAAAATGCATTCGAATTCAGTCCACCCGGCCGGGGTACGAAATTGAAAATATTGAAATACGGACGTTTTGGCCGCTTATATGTGTATTTCCACATATAAAAATGCATTCGAATTCAATCCACCCGGCCTGGGAACGAAATTGAATAAATTGAAAAATAGATGGTTTGGTCGCTTATATGTGTGTTTTTACATAAAAATAGTATTCGAATTCAATCCACCCTGTCGGGGAATGAATTAGAAATATTCAAATATAGACTTTTGGCCGCTTATATGTGTATTTTCACATATAAAAATGCTTTCGAATTCAATCCACCCGGCCGGGGTACGAATTTGAAAATATTGAAATACGGACGTTTTGGCCGCTTATATTGTATTCTCACATATAAAAATGCATTCGAATTCAGTCCACCCGGCCGGGGTACGAATTTGAAAATATTGAAATACGGACGTTTTGGCCGCTTATATGTGAATTTCCACATATAAAAATGCATTCGAATTCAATCCACCCGGCCTGGGAACGAAATTGAAAAAATTTAAAAATAGATGGTTTGGTCGCTTATATGTGTGTTATTACATATAAAATAGTATTCGAATTCAATCCATCCTGTCGGGGAATGAATTCGAAAATATTGAAATATAGACGTTTGGGCCCCTTATATGTGTATTCACATATAAAAATGCATTCGAATTCAATCCACCCGGCCGGGGTACGAATTTGAAAATATTGAAATACGGACGTTTTGGCCGCTTATATGTGTGTTTTCACATATAAAAATGCATTCGAATTCAATCCACCGGCCGGGGAATGAGTTCGAAAATATTGAAAAATAGACGTTTGGCCGCTTATATGTGTATTTTCAATAAAAAATGCATTCGAACTCAGTCCACCCGGCGGGGTACGAATTGAAAATATGAAATACGGACGTTTTGGCCGCTTATATGTGAATTTCCACATATAAAAATGCATTCGAATCAATCCACCGGCGGGGAACGAAATTGAAAAAATTGAAAAATAGATGGTTTGGTCGCTTATATGTGTGTTTTTACATATAAAATAGTATTCGAATTCAATCCACCTGTCGGGGAATGAATTCGAAAATATTGAAAAATGACTTTTGGCCGCTTATATGTGTATTTTCACATATAAAAATGCTTTCGAATTCAGTCCACCCGGCGGGGTACGAATTTGAAAATATGAAATACGGACGTTTTGGCCGCTTATATATGTGTTTTCATATATAAAAATGCATTCGAATTCAATCCACCCGGCCGGGGAACGAAATTGAAAAAATTGAAAAATAGATGGTTTGGTCGCTTATATGTGTATTTTTGCATATAAAATAGTATTCGAATTCAATCCACCCTGTCGGGGAATGAATTCGAAAATATGAAAAATAGACTTTTGGCCGCTTATATGTGTATTTTCACATATAAAAATGCATTCGAATTCAGTCCACCGGCCGGGGTACGAAATTGAAAATATGAAATACGGACGTTTGGGCCGCTTATATGTGTATTTTCACAAATAAAAATGCATTCGAATCAATCCACCCGGTCGGGGAATGAATTCGAAAATATGAAAAATAGACTTTTGGCCGCTTATATGTGTATTTTCACATATAAAAATGCTTTCGAATTCAATCCACCCGGCCGGAGTACGAATTTGAAAATATTGAAATACGGACGTTTTGGCCGCTTATTGTGAATTTTTACATATAAAAATGCATTCGAATTCCATCCACCCGGCCGGGGAACGAAATTCAAAAACATTGAAAAATAGATGGTGTGGTCGCTTATATGTGTTTTTACATATAAAATAGTATTCGGATTCAATCCACCCGGTCGGGGAATGGATTCGAAATATTGAAAAACAGACGTTTGGGCCGCTTATATGTGAATTTTCACATATAAAAATGCATTCGAATTCAATCCACCCGGCCGGGGAACGAAATTGAAAAAATTGAAAAATAGATGGTTTGGTCGCTTATTGTGGTTTTTGCATATAAAATAGTATTCGAATTCAATCCACCCTGTCGGGGAATGATTTCGAAAATATTGAAAAATAGACTTTTGGCCGCTTATATGTGTATTTTCACATATAAAAATGCATTCGAATTCAATCCACCGGCCGGGGAACGAAATTGAAAAAATTGAAAAATAGATGGTTTGGTCGCTTATATGTGTGTTTTTGCATATAAAATAGTATTCGAATTCAATCCACCCTGTCGGGGAATGAATTCGAAAATATTGAAAAATAGACTTTTGGCCGCTTATATGTGTATTTTCACATAAAAAATGCATTCGAATTCAGTCCACCCGGCCGGGGTACGAAATTGAAAATATTGAAATACGGACGTTTTGGCCGCTTATATGTGAATTTCCACATATAAAAATGCATTCGATTTCAATCCACCCGGCCTGGGAACGAAATTGAAAAAATTTAAAAATAGATGGTTTGGTCGCTTATAAGTGTTTTTACATATAAAATAGTATTCGAATCAATCCACCCGGTCGGGGAATGAATTCGAAAATATTGAAAAATAGACGTTTGGGCCGCTTATATTGTATTTTCACATATAAAAATGCATTCGAATTCAGTCCACCCGGCCGTGGTACGAATTTGAAAATATTGAAATAAGGACGTTTGGCCGCTTATATGTGAATTTCCACATATAAAAATGCATTCGATTTCAATCCACCCGGCCTGGGAACGAAATTGAAAAAATTTAAAAATAGATGGTTGGTCGCTTATATGTGTGTTATTACATAAAAATAGTATTCGAATTCATCCACCCTGTCGGGGAATGAATTAGAAAGATTCAAATATGACTTTTGGCCGCTATATGGTTTTTCACATATAAAAATGCTTTCGAATTCAATCCACCCGGCCGGGGTACGAATTTGAAAATATTGAAATACGGATGTTTTGGCCGCTTATATTTGTATTCTCACATATAAAAATGCATTCGAATTCAGTCCACCCGGCCGGGGTACGAAATTGAAAATATTGAAATACGGACGTTTTGGCCGCTATAGTGTATTTCCACATATAAAAATGCATTCGAATTCAATCCACCCGGCCTGGGAACGAAATTGAAAAAATTGAAAAATAGATGGTTTGTGCGCTTATATGTGTGTTTTTACATATAAAATAGTATTCGAATTCTATCCACCCGGTCGGGGAATGAATTCGAAAATATTGAAAAATAGACGTTTGGGCCGCTTATATTGTATTTTCACATATAAAAATGCATTCGAATTCAGTCCACCGGCCGGGGTACGAATTTGAAAATATTGAAATACGGACGTTTTGGTCGCTTATATGTGTATTTTCACATAAAAAATGCATTCGAATTCAGTCCACCCGGCCGGGGTACGAATTTGAAAATATTGAAATACGGACGTTTTGGCCGCTTATATGTGTATTTCCACATATAAAAATGCATTCGAATTCAATCCACGCGGCCTGGGAACGAAATTGAAAAAATTGAAAAATAGATGGTTTGGTCGCTTATATGTGTTATTACATAAAAATAGTATTCGAATTCAATCCATCCTGTCGGGGAATGAATTCGAAAATATTGAAAAATAGACGTTTGGGCCGCTTATTTGTATTTTCACATATAAAAATGCATTCGAATTCAGTCCACCCGGCCGGGGTACGAAATTGAAAATATTGAAATACGGACGTTTTGGCCGCTTATATGTGTATTTCCACATATAAAAATGCATTCGAATTCAATCCACCCGGCCTGGGAACGAAATTGAATAAATTGAAAAATAGATGGTTTGGTCGCTTATATGTGTGTTTTTACATATAAAATAGTATTCGAATTCTATCCACCCGGTCGGGGAATGAATTCGAAAATATTGAAAAATAGACTTTTGGCCGCTTATATGTGTATTTTCACATATAAAAATGCATTCGAATTCAATCCACCCGGCCTGGGAACGAAATTGAAAAAATTTAAAAATAGATGGTTTGGTCGCTTATATGTGTGTTATTACATATAAAATAGTATTCGAATTCAATCCATCCTGTCGGGGAATGAATTCGAAAATATTGAAATATAGACGTTTGGGCCCCTTATATGTGTATTTTCACATATAAAAATGCATTCCAATTCAAACCACCCGGCCGGGGAATGAGTTCGAAAATATTGAAAAATAGACGTTTGGCCGCTTATATGTGTATTTTCACATATAAAAATGCATTCGAACTCAGTCCACCCGGCCGGGGTACGAATTTGAAAATATTGAAATACGGACGTTTTGGCCGCTTATATGTGAATTTCCACATATAAAAATGCATTCGAATTCAATCCACCCGGCCGGGGAACGAAATTGAAAAAATTGAAAAATAGATGGTTTGGTCGCTTATATGTGTGTTTTTACATATAAAATAGTATTCGAATTCAATCCACCCTGTCGGGGAATGAATTCGAAAATATGAAAAAATAGACTTTTGGCCGCTTATATGTGTATTTTCACATATAAAAATGCTTCGAATTCAGTCCACCCGGCCGGGGTACGAATTTGAAAATATGAAATACGGACGTTTTGGCCGCTTATATGTGTTTTCATATATAAAAATGCATTCGAATTCAATCCACCCGGCCGGGGAACGAAATTGAAAAAATTGAAAAATAGATGGTTGGTCGCTTATATGTGTTTTACATAAAATAGTATTCGAATTCAATCCACCCTGTCGGGGAATGAATTCGAAAATATTGAAAAATAGACTTTTGGCCACTATATGTGTATTTTCACATATAAAAATGCATTCGAATTCAGTCTACCCGGCCGGGGTACGAAATTGAAAATATTGAAATACGGACGTTTGGGCCGCTTATAGTGTATTTTCACAAATAAAAATGCATTCGAATTCAGTCCACCGGCCGGGGTACGAAATTGAAAATATTGAAATACGGACGTTTTGGCCGCTTATATGTGAATTTCCACATAAAAAATGCATTCGATTTCAATCCACCCGGCCTGGGAACGAAATTGAAAAAATTTAAAAATAGATGGTTTGGTCGCTTATATGTGTTTTTACATATAAAATGTATTCGAATTCAATCCACCCGGTCGGGGAATGAATTCGAAAATATTGAAAAATAGACGTTTGGGCCGCTTATATTGTATTTTCACATATAAAAATGCATTCGAATTCAGTCCACCCGGCCGTGGTACGAATTTGAAAATTGAAATAAGGACGTTTTGGCCGCTTATATGTGAATTTCCACATATAAAAATGCATTCGATTCAATCCACCCGGCCGGGGAATGAAATTGAAAAAATTTAAAAATAGATGGTTTGGTCGCTTATATGTGTGTTATTACATATAAAATAGTATTCGAATTCAATCCACCCTGTCGGGGAATGAATTAGAAAATATTCAAATATAGACTTTTGGCCGCTTATATGTGATTTTCACATATAAAAATGCTTTCGAATTCAATCCACCCGGCCGGGGTACGAATTTGAAAATATTGAAATACGAACGTTTTGGCCGCTTATATGTGAATTTTTACATAAAAATGCATTCGAATTCAATCCACCCGGCCGGGGAACGAAATTGAAAAAATTGAACAATAGATGGTTTGGTCGCTTATTTGTGTGGTTTTACATATAAAATAGTATTCGAATTCAATCCACCCTGTCGGGGAATGAATTCGAAAATATTGAAAATAGACTTTTGGCCGCTTAGATGTGTATTTCACTATAAAATGCATTCGAGATTCAGTCCACCACGGCCGGGGTACGAAATTGAAATATTGAAATCGGACGTTTGGGCCGCTTATATGGGGATTTTCACAAATAAAAATTCATTCGAATTCAGTCCACCCGGCCGGGGTACGAAATTGAAATTATTGAAATACGGACTTTTGGCCGCTTATATGTGAATTTCCACATATAAAAAAGCAGTCGATTTCAATCCACCCGGCCTGGGAACGAAATTGAAAAAATTAAAAATAGATGGTTTGGTCGCTTATATGTGTGTTTTTACATATAAAATAGTATTCGAATTCAATCCACCCGGTCGGGGAATGAATTCGAAAATAATTGAAAAAATAGACGTTTGGGCCGCTATATTTGTATTTTCACATATAAAAATGCATTCGAATTCAGTCCACCCGGCCGTGTACGAATTTGAAAATATTGAAATAAGGACGTTTTTGGCCGCTTATATGTGAATTTCCACATATAAAAATGCATTCGATTTCAATCCACCCGGCCTGGGAACGAAATTGAAAAAATTTAAAAATAGATGGTTTGGTCGCTTATATGTGTGTTATTACATATAAAATAGTATTCGAATTCAATCCACCCTGTCGGGGAATGAATTAGAAAATATTCAAATATAGAACTTTGGCCGCTTATATGTGTATTTTCACATATAAAAATGCTTTCGAATTCAATCCACCCGGCCGGGGTACGAATTTGAAAATATTGAAATACGGACGTTTTGGCCAGCTTATATTGTATTCTCACATATAAAAATGCATTCGAATTCAGTCCACCCGGCCGGGGTACGAATTTGAAAAATATTGAAATACGACGTTTTGGCCCGCTTATATGTGAATTTCCACATATAAAAAATGCATTCGAATTCATCCACCCGGCCTGGGAACGAAATTGAAAAAAGTTAAAATAGATGGTTGGTCGCTTATATGTGTTGTTATACATATAAAATAGTATTCGAATTCAATCCATCCTGTCGGGGAATGAATTCGAAAATATTGAAATACGGACGTTTGGGCCGCTTATATGGTATTTTCACATATAAAAATGCATTCGAATTCAGTCCACCCGGCCGGGGTACGAATTTGAAAATATTTAAAAATAGATGGTTTGGTCGCTTATATGTGTGTTTTTACATATAAAATAGTATTCGAATTCAATCCATCCTGTCGGGGAATGAATTCGAAAATATTGAAATATAGACGTTTGGGCCCCTTATATGTGTATTTTCACATATAAAAATGCATTCCAATTCAAACCACCCGGCCGGGGAATGAATTCGAAAATATTGAAATACGGACGTTTGGGCCGCTTATATGTGTATTTTCACATATAAAAATGCATTCGAATTCAGTCCACCCGGCCGGGGTACGAATTTGAAAATATTGAAATACGGACGTTTTGGCCGCTTATATGTGAATTTCCACATATAAAAATGCATTCGAATTCAATCCACCCGGCCGGGGACGAAATTGAAAAAATTGGAAAAATAGATGGTTTGGTCGCTTATATGTGTGTTTTTACATATAAAATAGTATTCGAATTCAATCCACCCTGTCGGGGAATGAATTCGAAAATATTGAAAAATAGACTTTTGGCCGCTTATATGTGTATTTTCACATATAAAATGCTTTCGAATTCAGTCCACCCGGCCGGGGTACGAATTTGAAAATATTGAAATACGGACGTTTTGGCCGCTTATAGTGTGATTTCATATATAAAAATGCATTCGAATTCAATCCACCCGCCGGGGAACGAAATTGAAAAAATTGAAAATAGATGGTTTGGTCGCTTATATGTGTTTTTACATATAAAATAGTATTCGAATTCAATCCACCCTGTCGGGGAATGAATTCGAAAATATTGAAAAATAGACTTTTGGCCACTTATATGTGTATTTTCACATATAAAAATGCTTTCGAATTCAATCCACCCGGCCGGAGTACGAATTTGAAATATTGAAATACGAACGTTTGGCCGCTTATATTGTGAATTTTACATATAAAAATGCATTCGAATTCAATCCACCCGGCCGGGGAACGAAATTGAAAAAAATTGAAACAATAGATGGGTTTGGTCGCTTATTTGTGTGTTTTTACATATAAAATAGTATTCGAATTCAATCCACCCTGTCGGGGAATGAATTCGAAAATATTGAAAAATAGACTTTTGGCCGCTTATATGTGTATTTCACATATAAAATGCTTTCGAATTCAATCCACCCGGCCGGAGTACGAATTTGAAAATATTGAAATACGGACGTTTTGGCCGCTTATATGTGAATTTTTACATATAAAAATGCATTCGAATTCAATCCAACCCGGCCGGGGAACGAAATTCAAAAAAATTGAAAAATAGATGGTTTGGTCGCTTATGTGTTTTTACATATAAAATAGTATTCGGATTCAATCCACCGGTCGGGGAATGGATTCGAAAATATTGAAAAATAGACGTTTGGGCCGCTTATATGTGAATTTTCACATATAAAAATGCATTCGAATTCAATCCACCCGGCCGGGGAACGAAATTGAAAAAATTGAAAAATAGATGCTTTGGTCGCTTATATGTGTGTTTTTACATATAAAATAGTATTCGAAAAAAATCCACCCGGTCGGGGAATGAATTCGAAAATATTGAAAAATAGACTTTTGGCCGCTTATATGTGTATTTTCACATATAAAAATGCATTCGAATTCAATCAATTCGGCCGTGGAACGAATTTGAAAAAATTGAAAAATAGATGGTTTGGTCGCTTATATGTGTGTTTTTACATATAAAATAGTATTCGAATTCAATCCACCCGGTCGGGGGAATGGATTCGAAAATATTGAAAAATAGACGTTTGGGCCGCTTATATGTGAATTTTCACATATAAAAATGCATTCGAATTCAATCCACCCGGCCGGGGAACGAAATTGAAAAAATTGAAAAATAGATGGTTTGGTCGCTTATATGTGTGTTTTTACATATAAAATAGTATTTGAATTCAATCCACCCTGTCGGGGAATGAATTCGAAAATATTGAAAAATAGACTTTTGGCCGCTTATATGTGTATTTTCACATATAAAAATGCTTTCGAATTCAATCCACCCGGCCGGGGAACGAAATTCAAAAAAATTGATAATTAGATGGTTTGGTCGCCTATATGTGTTTTTACATATAAAATAGTATTCGGATTCAATCCACCCGGTCGGGGAATGGATTCGAAAATATTGAAAAATAGACGTTTGGGCCGCTTATATGTGAATTTTCACATATAAAAATGCATTCGAATTCAATCCACCCGGCCGGGGAACGAAATTGAAAAATTGAAAAATAGATGGTTTGGTCGCTTATATGTGTGTTTTACATATAAAATAGTATTCGAATTCAATCCACCCTGTCGGGGAATGAATTCAAAAATATTGAAAAATAGACTTTGGCCGCTTATATGTGTATTTTCACATATAAAAATGCATTCGAATTCAGTTCACCCGGCCGGGGTACGAATTTGAAAATATTGAAATACGGACGTTTTGGCCGCTTATATGTGAATTTTCACATATAAAAATGCATTCGAATTCAATCCACCCGGCCTGGGAACGAAATTGAAAAAATTTAAAATAGATGGTTTGGTCGCTTATATGTGTGTTATTACATATAAAATAGTATTCGAATTCAATCCACCCTGTCGGGGAATGAATTCGAAAATATTGAAAATAGACTTTTGGCCGCTTATAGGTGTATTTTCACATATAAAAATGCTTTCGAATTCAATCCACCCGGCCGGAGTACGAATTTGAAAATATTGAAATACGGACGTTTTTGGCCGCTTATATGTGAATTTTTACATTAAAAATGCATTCGAATTCAATCCACCCGGCCTGGGAACGAAATTGAAAAAATTTAAAATAGATGGTTTGGTCGCTTATATATGTGTTTTTACATATAAAATAGTATTCGGATTCAATCCACCCGGTCGGGGAATGGATTCGAAAATATTGAAAAATAGACGTTTGGGCCGCTTATATGTGAATTTTCACATATAAAAATGCATTCGAATTCAATCCACCCGGCCGGGGAACGAAATTGAAAAAAATTGAAAAATAGATGGTTTGGTCGCTTATATGTGTGTTTTGCATATAAAATAGTATTCGAATTCAATCCACCCTGTCGGGGAATGAATTCGAAAATATTGAAAAATAGACTTTTGTCGCTTATATGTGTATTTTCACATATAAAAATGCATTCGAATTCAGTCCACCCGGCCGGGGTACGAAATTGAAAATATTGAAATACGGACGTTTGGGCCGCTTATATGTGAATTTCCACATATAAAAATGCATTCGAATTCAATCCACCCGGCCTGGGAACGAAATTGAAAAAATTTAAAAATAGATGGTTTGGTCGCTTATATGTGTGTTTTACATATAAAATAGTATTCGAATTCAATCCACCCGGTCGGGGATGAATTCGAAAATATTGAAAAATAGACGTTTGGGCCGCTTATATTTGTATTTTCACATATAAAAATGCATTCGAATTCAGTCCACCCGGCCGGGGTACGAATTTGAAAATATTGAAATACGGACGTTTTGGCCGCTTATATGTGAATTTCCACATATAAAAATGCATTCGAATTCAATCCACCCGGCCTGGGAACGAAATTGAAAAAATTTAAAAATAGATGGTTTGATCGCTTATATGTGTGTTATTACATATAAAATAGTATTCGAATTCAATCCACCCTGTCGGGGAATGAATTCGAAAATATTGAAAAATAGACTTTTGGCCGCTTCTATGTGAATTTTCACATATAAAAATGCATTCGAATTCAATCCACCCGGCCGAGGAACGAAATTGAAAAAATTGAAAAATAGATGGTTTGGTCGCTTATAAGTGTGTTTTTACATATAAAATAGCATTCGAAATCAATCCACCCGGTCGGGGAATGAATTCGAAAATATTGAAAAATAGACTTTTGGCCGCTTATATGTGTACTTTCACATATAAAAATGCATTCGAATTCAATCCACCCGGCCGGGGAACGAAATTGAAAAAAATTGAAAAATAGATGGTTTGGTCGCTTATGTGTGTTTTTACATATAAAATAGTATTCGAATTCAATCCACCCGGTCGGGAATGGATTCGAAAATTTTGAAAAATAGACGTTTGGGCCGCTTATATGTGAATTTTCACATATAAAAATGCATTCGAATTCAATCCACCCGGCCGGGGAACGAAATTGAAAAAATTGAAAAATAGATGGTTTGGTCGCTTATATGTGTGTTTTTACATATAAAATAGTATTCGAATTCAATCCACCCTGTCGGGGAATGAATTCGAAAATATTGAAAAATAGACTTTTGGCCGCTTATATGTGTATTTTCACATATAAAAATGCTTTCGAATTCAATCCACCCGGCCGGAGTATGAATTAGAAAATATTGAAATACGGACGTTTTGGCCGCTTATATGTGAATTTTTACATATAAAAATGCATTCGAATTCAATCCACCCGGCCGGGGAACGAAATTCAAAAAAATTGAAAAATAGATGGTTAGGTCGCTTATATGTGTTTTTACATATAAAATAGTATTCGGATTCAATCCACCCGGTCGGGGAATGGATTCGAAAATATTGAAAAATAGACGTTTGGGCCGCTTATATGTGAATTTTCACATATAAAAAATGCATTCGAATTCAATCCACCCGGCCGGGGAACGAAATTGAAAAAATTGAAAATAGATGGTTTGGTCGCTTATATGTGTATTTTACATATAAAATAGTATTCGAAATCAATCCACCCGGTCGGGGAATGAATTCGAAAATATTGAAAATAGACTTTTGGCCGCTTATATGTGTATTTTCACATATAAAAATGCATTCCAATTCAGTCCACCCGGCCGGGGTACGAAATTGAAAATATTCAAATTCGGACGTTTTGGCCGCTTATATGTGAATATTCACATATAAAAATGCATTCGAATTCAATCCAGCCGGCCGGGGAACGAAATTGAAAAAATTGAAAAATAGATGGTTTGGTCGCTTATATGTGTGTTTTTGCATATAAAATAGTATTCGAATTCAATCCACCCTGTGGGGGAATGAATTCGAAAATATTGAAAAATAGACTTTTGGCCGCTTATATGTGTATTTTCACATATAAAAATGCATTCGAATTCAGTCCACCCGGCCGGGGTACGAAATTGAAAATATTGAAATACGGACGTTTGGGCCGCTTATATGTGTATTTCCACATATAAAAATGGATTCGAATTCAATCCACCCGGCCTGGGAACGAAATTGAAAAAATTTAAAAATAGAAGGTTTGGTCGCTTATATGTGTGTTTTTACATATAAAATCGTATTCGAAATCAATCCACCCGGTCGGGGATTGAATTCGAAAATATTGAAAAATAGACGTTTGGGCCGCTTATATTTGTATTTTCACATATAAAAATGCATTCGAATTCAGTCCACCCGGCCGGGGTACGAAATTGAAAATATTGAAATACGGACGTTTTGGCCGCTTATATGTGTATTTCCACATATAAAAATGCATTCGAATTCAATCCACCCGGCCTGGGAACGAAATTGAAAAAATTGAAAAATAGATGGTTTGGTCGCTTATATGTGTGTTTTTACATATAAAATAGTATTCGAATTCTATCCACCCGGTCGGGGAATGAATTCGAAAATATTGAAAAATAGACGTTTGGGCCGCTTATATTGTATTTTCACATATAAAAATGCATTCGAATTCAGTCCACCCGGCCGGGGTACGAATTTGAAAATATTGAAATACGGACGTTTTGGTCGCTTATATGTGTATTTTCACATATAAAAATGCATTCGAATTCAGTCCACCCGGCCGGGGTACGAATTTGAAAATATTGAAATACGGACGTTTTGGCCGCTTATATGTGTATTTCCACATATAAAAATGCATTCGAATTCAATCCACGCGGCCTGGGAACGAAATTGAAAAAATTGAAAAATAGATGGTTTGGTCGCTTATATGTGTGTTATTACATATAAAATAGTATTCGAATTCAATCCATCCTGTCGGGGAATGAATTCGAAAATATTGAAAAATAGACGTTTGGGCCGCTTATATTTGTATTTTCACATATAAAAATGCATTCGAATTCAGTCCACCCGGCCGGGGTACGAAATTGAAAATATTGAAATACGGACGTTTTGGCCGCTTATATGTGTATTTCCACATATAAAAATGCATTCGAATTCATCCACCCGGCCTGGGAACGAAATTGAATAATTGAAAAATAGATGGTTTGGTCGCTTATATGTGTGTTTTTACATATAAAATAGTATTCGAATTCTATCCACCCGGTCGGGGAATGAATTCGAAAATATTGAAAAATAGACTTTTGGCCGCTTATATGTGTATTTTCACATATAAAAATGCATTCGAATTCAATCCACCCGGCCTGGGAACGAAATTGAAAAAATTTAAAAATAGATGGTTTGGTCGCTTATATGTGTGTTATTACATATAAATAGTATTCGAATTCAATCCATCCTGTCGGGGAATGAATTCGAAAATATTGAAATATAGACGTTTGGGCCCCTTATATGTGTATTTTCACATATAAAAAATGCATTCCAATTCAAACCACCCGGCCGGGGAATGAATTCGAAATATTGAAATACGGACGTTTGGGCCGCTTATATGTGTATTTTCACATATAAAAATGCATTCGAATTCAGTCCACCCGGCCGGGGTACGAATTTGAAAATATTGAAATACGGACGTTTTGGCCGCTTATATGTGAATTTCCACATATAAAAAATGCATTCGAATTCAATCCACCCGGCCGGGGAACGAAATTGAAAAAAATTGAAAAATAGATGGTTTGGGTCGCTTATACGTGTGTTTTACATATAAAATAGTATTCGAATTCAATCCACCCTGTCGGGGAATGAATTCGAAAATAGTGAAAAATAGACTTTTGGCCGCTTATATGTGTATTTTCACATATAAAAATGCTTTCGAATTCAGTCCACCCGGCCGGGGTACGAATTTGAAAATATTGAAATACGGACGTTTAGGCCGCTTATATGTGTGTTTTCATATATAAAAATGCATTCGAATTCAATCCACCCGGCCGGGGAACGAAATTGAAAAAATTGAAAAATAGATGGTTTGGTCGCTATATGGGTTTTACATATAAAATAGTATTCGAATTCAATCCACCCTGTCGGGGAATGAATTCGAAAATATTGAAAAATAGACTTTTGGCCACTTATATGTGTATTTTCACATATAAAAATGCTTTCGAATTCAATCCACCCGGCCGGTGTACGAATTTGAAAATATTGAAATACGGACGTTTGGCCGCTTATATGTGAATTTTTACATATAAAAATGCATTCGAATTCAATCCACCCGGCCGGGGAACGAAATTGAAAAAATTGAACAATAGATGGTTTAGTCGCTTATTTGTGTGTTTTACATATAAAATAGTATTCGAATTCAATCCACCCTGTCGGGAATGAATTCGAAAATATTGAAAAATAGACTTTTGGGCCGCTTATATGTGTATTTTCACATATAAAAATGCTTTCGAATTCAATCCACCCGGCCGGAGTACGAATTTGAAAATATTGAAATACGGACGTTTTGGCCGCTTATATGTGAATTTTTACATATAAAAATGCATTCGAATTCAATCCACCCGGCCGGGGAACGAAATTCAAAAAATTGAAAATAGATGGTTTGGTCGCTTATATGTGTTTTTACATATCAAATAGTATTCGGATTCAATCCACCCGGTCGGGGAATGGATTCGAAAATATTGAAAAATAGACGTTTGGGCCGCTTATATGTGAATTTTCACATATAAAAATGCATTCGAATTCAATCCACCCGGCCGGGGAACGAAATTGAAAAAATTGAAAATAGATGGTTTGGTCGCTTATATGTGTGTTTTTACATATAAAATAGTATTCGTAATCAATCCCACCCGGTCGGGGAATGAATTCGAAAATATTGAAAAAATAGACTTTTGGCCGCTTATATGTGTATTTTCACATATAAAAATGCATTCGAATTCAATCAACCCGGCCGGGGAACGAATTTGAAAAAATTGAAAAATAGATGGTTTGGTCGCTTATATGTGTGTTTTTACATATAAAATAGTATTCGAATTCAATCCACCCGGTCGGGGAATGGATTCGAAAATATTGAAAAATAGACGTTTGGGCCGCTTATATGTGAATTTCACATATAAAAATGCATTCGAATTCAATCCACCCGGCCGGAGTATGAATTTGAAAATATTGAAATACGGACGTTTTGGCCGCTAATATGTGAATTTTTACATATAAAAATGCATTCGTATTCAATCCACCCGGCCGGGGAACGAAATTCAAAAAAATTGATAATTAGATGGTTTGGTCGCTTATATGTGTTTTTACATATAAAATAGTATTCGGATTCAATCCACCCGGTCGGGGAATGGATTCGAAAATATTGAAAAATAGACGTTTGGGCCGCTTATATGTGAATTTTCACATATAAAAATGCATTCGAATTCAATCCACCCGGCCGGGGAACGAAATTGAAAAAATTGAAAAATAGATGGTTTGGTCGCTTATATGTGTGTTTTTACATATAAAATAGTATTCGAAATCAATCCACCCGGTCGGGGAATGAATTCGAAAATATTGAAAAATAGACTTTTGGCCGCTTATATGTGTATTTTCACATATAAAAATGCATTCGAATTCAATCAACCCGGCCGGGGAACGAATTTGAAAAAATTGAAAAATAGATGGTTTGGTAGCTTATATGTGTGTTTTTACATATAAAATAGTATTCGACCTCAATCCACCCGGTCGGGGAATGGATTCGAAAATATTGAAAATAGACTTTGGCCGCTTATATGTGTATTTTCACATATAAAAATGCTTCGAATTCAATCCACCCGGCCGGAGTATGAATTGGAAAATATTGAAATACGGACGTTTTGGCCGCTTATATGTGAATTTTCACATATAAAAATGCAATTCGAATTCAATCCACCCGGCCTGGGAACGAAATTGAAAAAATTTAAAAATAGATGGTTTGGTCGCTTATATGTGTGTTATTACATATAAAATAGTATTCGAATTCAATCCACCCTGTCGGGGAATGAATTCGAAAATATTGAAAAATAGACTTTTGGCCGCTTATATGTGTATTTTCACATATAAAAATGCTTTCGAATTCAATCCACCCGGCCGGAGTACGAATTTGAAAATATTGAAATACGGACGTTTTGGCCGCTTATATGTGAATTTTCACATATAAAAATGCATTCGAATTCAATCCACCCGGCCTGGGAACGAAATTGAAAAAATTAAAAATAGATGGTTTGGTCGCTTATAGTGTGTTTTTACATATAAAATAGTATTCGGATTCAATCCACCCGGTCGGGGAATGGATTCGAAAATATTGAAAAATAGACGTTTGGGCCGCTTATATGTGAATTTTCACATATAAAAATGCATTCGAATTCAATCCACCCGGCCGGGGAACGAAATTGAAAAAATTGAAAAATAGATGGTTTGGTCGCTTATATGTGTATTTTTACATATAAAAATGCATTCGAATTCAATCCACCCGGCCGGGGAACGAAATTCAAAAAAATTGATAATTAGATGGTTTGGTCGCTTATATGTGTTTTTACATATAAAATAGTATTCGGATTCAATCCACCCGGTCGGGGAATGGATTCGAAATATTGAAAAATAGACGTTTGGGCCGCTTATATGTGAATTTTCACATATAAAAATGCATTCGAATTCAATCCACCCGGCCGGGGGAACGAAATTGAAAAAATTGAAAAATAGATGGTTTGGTCGCTTATATGTGTGTTTTACATATAAAATAGTATTCGAAATCAATCCACCCGTCGGGGAATGAATTCGAAAATAGTGAAAAATAGACTTTTGGCCGCTTATATGTGTATTTTCACATATAAAAAATGCATTCGAATTCTGTCCACCCGGCCGGGGTACGATTTGAAAATATTGAAATACGGACGTTTGGCCGCTTATATGTGAATTTTCACATATAAAAATGCATTCGAAATTCAATCCCCCGGCCGGAGTACGAATTTGAAAATAGTGAAATACGGACGATTTGGCCGCTTATATGTGATTTTTACATATAAAAATGCATTCGAATTCAATCCACCCGGCCTGGGAACGAATTGAAAAAATTTAAAATAGATGGTTTGGTCGCTTATATGTGTGTTTTTACATATAAAATAGTATTCGGATTCAATCCACCCGGTCGGGGAATGGATTCGAAAAGATTGAAAATAGACGTTTGGGCCGCTTATATGTGATTTTTCACATATAAAAAATGCATTCGAATTCAATCCACCCGGCCGGGGAACGAAATTGAAAAAATTGAAAAATAGATGGTTTGGTCGCTTATATGTGTGTTTTTTGCATATAAATAGTATTCGAATTCAATCCACCCTGTCGGGGAATGAATTCGAAAATATGAAAATAGACTTTTGGCCGCTTATATGTGTATTTTCACATATAAAATGCATTCGAATTCAGTCCACCCGCCGGGGTACGAAATTGAAAATATTGAATACGGACGTTTGGGCCGCTTAATAGTGTATTTATAAAAAAGCATTCGAATTCAATCCACCCGGCCTGGGAACGAAATTGAAAAAATTTAAAAATAGATGGTTTGGTCGCTTATATGTGTGTTTTTACATATAAAATAGTATTCGGATTCAATCCACCCGGTCGGGGAATGGATTCGAAAATATTGAAAAATAGACGTTTGGGCCGCTTATATGTGAATTTTCACATATAAAAATGCATTCGAATTCAATCCACCCGGCCGGGGAACGAAATTGAAAAAATTGAAAAATAGATGGTTTGGTCGCTTATATGTGTGTTTTTGCATATAAAATAGTATTCGAATTCAATCCACCCTGTCGGGGAATGAATTCGAAAATATTGAAAAATAGACTTTTGGCCGCTTATATGTGTATTTTCACATATAAAAATGCATTCGAATTCAGTCCACCCGGCCGGGGTACGAAATTGAAAATATTGAAATACGGACGTTTGGGCCGCTTATATGTGTATTTTCACAATAAAAATGCATTCGAATTCAGTCCACCCGGCCGGGGTACCGAATTGAAATTGAAATACGGACGTTTTGGCCGCAGTATATGTGAATTTCCACATATAAAAATGCATTCGAATTCATCCACCCGGCCGGGGAACGAAATTGAAAAAATTTAAAAATAGATGGTTTGGTCGCTTATATGTGTGTTTTTAACATATAAAATAGTATTCGAATTCAATCCCCCGGTCGGGGAATGAATTCGAAATATTGAAAAATAGACGTTTGGGCCGCTTATATTTGTAGTTCACATATAAAAATGCATTCGAATTCAGTACACCCGGCCGGGGTACGAATTGAAAAATATTGAAATACGGATGTTTGGCCGCCGTATATGTGAATTTCCACATATAAAAATGCATTCGAATTCAATCCACCCGGCCTGGGAACGAAATTGAAAAAATTTAAAATAATGGTTTGATCGCTTATATGTGTGTTATTACATATAAAATAGTATTCGAATTCAATCCACCCTGTCGGGGAATGAATTCGAAAAATATTGAAATATAGACGTTTGGGCCCCGTATATGTGTATTTCACAGATAAAAATGCATTCGAATTCAATCCACCCGGCCGGGGTACGAATTTGAAAATATTGAAATACGACGTTTGGGCCGCTTATATGTGTGTTTTCACATATAAAAATGCATTCGAATTCAATCCACCCGGCCCGGGGGTACGAAATTGAAAAAATTGAAAAATAGATGGTTTGGTCGCTTATATAGGTGTTTTTAACATATAAAATAGTATTCGAATTCAATCCACCCTGTCGGGGGAATGATTCGAAAAATATTGAAAATAGACTTTTGGCCGCTTATATGTGTATTTTCACCTATAAAAATGCTTTCGAATTCCATCCACCCGCCGGAGTACGAATTTGAAAATATTGAAAATACGGACGTTTGGCCGCTTATATGTGAATTTTTACATATAAAAATGCATTCGAATTCAATCCACCCGCCGGGGAACGAAATTCAAAAAAATTGAAAATAGATGGTTTGGTCGCTTATATGTGTTTTTACATATAAAATAGTATTCGGATTCATCCACACCGGTCGGGGAATGGGATTCGAAAATATTGAAAAATAGACGTTTTGGGCCGCTATATGTGAATTTTCACATATAAAAATGCATTCGAATTCAATCCACCCGGCCGGGGAACGAAATTGAAAAAATTGAAAAATAGATGGTTTGGGTCGCTTATAAGTGTGTTTTTACATATAAATAGCATTCGAAATCAATCCACCCTGTCCGGGGAATGAATTCGAAAATATTGAAAAATAGACTTTTGGCCGCTTATATGTGTACTTTCACATATAAAAATGCATTCGAATTCAATCCACCCGGCCGGGGAACGAAATTGAAAAAATTGAAAATAGATGGGTTGGTCGCTTATATGTGTGTTTTTACATATAAAATAGTATTCGAAATCAATCCACCCTGTCGGGGAATGGATTCGAAAATATTGAAAAATAGACGTTTGGGCCGCTTATATGTGAATTTTCACATATAAAAATGCTTCGAATTCAATCCACCCGGCCGGGGAACGAAATTGAAAAAATTGAAAAATAGATGGTTTGGTCGCTTATAAGTGTGTTTTTACATATAAAATAGCATTCGAAAATCAATCCACCCTGTCGGGGGAATGGATTCGAAAATATTGAAAAATAGACGTTTGGGGCCGCTTATATGTGTGGTTTTCACATATAAAAATGCATTCGAATTCAATCCACCCGGCCGGGGTACGAAATTGAAAAAATTGAAAAATAGATGGTTTGGTCGCTTATATGTGTTTTTACATATAAAATAGTATTCGGATTCAATCCACCCGGTCGGGAAGGAATTCGAAAATAGTGAAAAATAGACTTTTGGCCGCTTATATGTGTACGTTCACATATAAAAATGCATTCGAAATTCAATCCACCCGCCGGGGAACGAAATTGAAAAAATTGAAAAATAGATGGTTTGGTCGCTTATATGTGTGTTTTTACATATAAAATAGTATTCGAATTCAATCCACCCGGTCGGGGAATGGATTCGAAAATATTGCAAAATAGACGTTTGGGGCCGCTTATATGTGAATTCTCACATAAAAAATGCATTCGGAATTCAATCCACCGGCCTGGGAACGAAATTGAAAAATTGAAAAATAGATGTTGTGGTCGCTTATATGTGTGTTTTTACATATAAATAGTATTCGAATTCATCCACCCTTCGGGGAATGAATTCGAAAATATTGAAAAATAGACTTTTGGCCGCTTATATGTGTATTTTCACATATAAAAATGCTTTCGAATTCATCCACCCGGCCGGAGTATGAATTGGAAAATATTGAAATACGGACGTTTTGGCTGCTTATATGTGAATTTTTACATATAAAAATGCATTCGAATTCAATCCACCCGGCCGGGGAACGAAATTCGAAAAAATTGAAAAATAGATGGTTTGGGTCGCTTATATGTGTTTTTACATATAAAATAGTATTCGGATTCAATCCACCCGGTCGGGGATGGATTCGAAATATTGACAAATAGACGTTTGGCCGCTTATATGTGAATTTTCACATATAAAAATGCTTCGAATTCATCCACCCGGCCGGGGAACGAAATTGAAAAAATTGAAAAATAGATGGTTTGGTCGCTTATATGGTGTTTTTACATATAAATGTATTCGAAATCAATCCACCCGGTCGGGGAATGAATTCGAAAATATTGAAAAATAGACTTTTGGCCGCTTATATGTGTATTTCACATATAAAAATGCATTCCATTCAGGTCCACCCGGCCGGGGTACGAAATTGAAAATATTCAATTCGGACGTTTTTGGCCGCTTATATGTGAAATTTTCACATATAAAAATGCATGCGAATTCAATCCACCCGGCCGGGGACGAATTGAAAATATTGAAAAATAGACGTTTGGGCCGCTTATATTTGTATTTTCACATATAAAAATGCATTCGAATTCAGTCCACCCGGCCGGGGTACGAAATTGAAAATATTGAAATACGGACGTTTTGGCCGCTTATATGTGAATTTCCACATATAAAAATGCATTCGAATTCAATCCACCCGTCGGGGAATGAATTCGAAAATATTGAAAAATAGATGGTTTGGTCGCTTATATGTGTTTTTACATATAAAATAGTATTCGAATTCAATCCACCCGGTCGGGGAATGAATTCGAAAATATTGAAAAATAGACGTTTGGGCCGCTTATATTTGTATTTTCACATATAAAAATGCATTCGAATTCAGTCCACCCGGCCGGGGTACGAATTTGAAAATATTGAAATACGGACGTTTTGGCCGCTTATATGTGAATTTCCACATATAAAAATGCATTCGAATTCATCCACCCGGCCTGGGAACGAAATTGAAAAAATTTAAAAATAGATGGTTTGGTCGCTTATATGTGTTTTTACATATAAAATAGTATTCGGATTCAATCCACCCGGTCGGGGAATGGATTCGAAAATATTGAAAAATAGACTTTTGGCCGCTTATATGTGATTTTCACATATAAAAATGCATTCGAATTCAGTCCACCCGGCCGGGGTACGAAATTGAAAATATTGAAATACGGACGTTTTGGCCGCTTATATGTGAATTTCCACATATAAAAATGCATTCGAATTCAATCCACCCGGCCTGGGAACGAAATTGAAAAAATTTAAAAATAGATGGTTTGGTCGCTTATATGTGTTTTTACATATAAAATAGTATTCGAATTCAGTCCACCCGGCCGGGGTACGAATTTGAAAATATTGAAAAATAGACTTTTGGCCGCTTATATGTGTATTTTCACATATAAAAATGCTTCGAATTCAATCCACCCGGCCGGAGTACGAATTTGAAAATATTGAAATACGGACGTTTTGGCCGCTTATATGTGAATTTTTACATATAAAAATGCATTCGAATTCAATCCACCCGGCCTGGGAACGAATTGAAAAAATTTAAAAATAGATGGTTTGGTCGCTTATATGTGTTTTTACATATAAAATAGTATTCGAATTCAATCCACCCGGTCGGGGAATGGATTCGAAAATATTGAAAAATAGACGTTTGGCCGCTTATATGTGAATTTTCACATATAAAAATGCATTCGAATTCAATCCACCCGGCCGGGGAACGAAATTGAAAAAATTGAAAAATAGATGGTTGGTCGCTTATATGTGTGTTTTTACATATAAAATAGTATTCGAATTCAATCCACCCTGTCGGGGAATGAATTCGAAAATATGAAAAATAGACTTTTGGCCGCTTATATGTGTATTTTCACATATAAAAATGCATTCGAATTCAGTCCACCCGGCCGGGGAACGAAATTCAAAAAATTGAAAAATAGATGGTTGGTCGCTTATAGTGTGTTTTTACATAAAATAGTATTCGGATTCAATCCACCCGGTCGGGGAATGGATTCGAAAATATTGAAAAATAGACGTTTGGGCCGCTTATATGTGAATTTTCACATATAAAAATGCATTCGAATTCAATCCACCCGGCCGGGGAACGAAATTGAAAAAATTGAAAAATAGATGGTTTGGTCGCTTATATGTGTGTTTTTACATATAAAATAGTATTCGAATTCAATCCACCCGTCGGGGAATGGATTCGAAAATATTGAAAAATAGACGTTTGGGCCGCTTATATGTGAATTTTCACATATAAAAATGCATTCGAATTCATCCACCCGGCCGGGGAACGAAATTGAAAAAATTGAAAAATAGATGGTTTGGTCGCTTATATGGTGTTTTACATATAAAATAGTATTCGAATTCAATCCACCCTGTCGGGGAATGAATTCGAAAATATTGAAAAATAGACTTTTGGCCGCTTATATGTGTATTTTCACATATAAAAATGCTTTCGAATTCAATCCACCGGCCGGAGTATGAATTTGAAAATATTGAAATACGGACGTTTTGGCCGCTTATATGTGAATTTCCACATATAAAAATGCATTCGAATTCAATCCACCCGGCCTGGGAACGAAATTGAAAAAATTTAAAAATAGATGGTTTGATCGCTTATATGTGTGTTTTTACATATAAAATAGTATTCGAATTCAATCCACCCTGTCGGGGAATGAATTCGAAAATATTGAAATATAGACGTTTGGGCCCCTTATATGTGTATTTTCACATAAAAAATGCATTCGAATTCAATCCACCCGGCCGGGGTACGAATTGAAAATATTGAAATACGGACGTTTTGGCCGCTTATATGTGTGTTTTCACATATAAAAATGCATTCGAATTCAATCCACCGGCCGGGGAACGAAATTGAAAAAATTGAAAAATAGATGGTTTGGTCGCTTATATGTTTTTTACATATAAAATAGTATCGAATTCAATCCACCCTGTCGGGGAATGAATTCGAAAAATTGAAAAATAGACTTTTGGCCGCTTATATGTGTATTTTCACATATAAAAATGCATTCGAATTCAATCCACCCGGCCGGAGTACGAATTTGAAAATATTGAAATACGACGTTTTGGCCGCTTATAGTGAATTTTTACATATAAAAATGCATTCGAATTCAATCCACCCGGCCGGGGAACGAAATTCAAAAAATTGAAAAATAGATGGTTTGGTCGCTTATATGTTTTTTACATATAAAATAGTATTCGGATTCATCCACCCGGTCGGGGAATGGATTCGAAAATATTGAAAAATAGACGTTTGGGCCGCTTATATGTGAATTTTTACATATAAAAATGCATTCGAATTCAATCACCCGGCCGGGGAACGAAATTGAAAAAATTTAAAAATAGATGGTTTGGTCGCTTATAGTGTGTTTTTACATATAAAATAGTATTCGGATTCAATCCACCCGGTCGGGGAATGAATTCGAAAATATTGAAAAATAGACTTTTGGCCGCTTATATGTGTACTTTCACATAAAAAATGCATTCGAATTCAATCCACCCGTCGGGGAATGAATTCGAAAATATTGAAAAATAGACGTTTGGCCGCTTATAGTGTATTTTCACATATAAAAATGCATTCGAATTCAATCCACCCGGTCGGGGAATGATTCGAAAATATTGAAAAATAGACGTTTGGCCGCTTATATGTGAATTTTCACATATAAAAATGCATTCGAATTCAATCCACCCGGCCGGGGAACGAAATTGAAAAAATTGAAAAATAGATGGTTGGTCGCTTATATGTGTGTTTTTACATATAAAATAGCATTCGAATCAATCCACCCGTCGGGGAATGAATTCGAAAATATGAAAAATAGACGTTTGGGCCGCTTATATGTGAATTTTCACATATAAAAATGCATTCGAATTCAATCCACCCGGCCGGGGAACGAAATTGAAAAAATTGAAAAATAGATGGTTTGGTCGCTTATATGTGTTTTTACATATAAAATAGTATTCGATTCAATCCACCCGGTCGGGGAATGATTCGAAAATATTGAAAAATAGACTTTTGGCCGCTTATATGTGTACTTTCACATATAAAAATGCATTCGAATTCAATCCACCCGGCCGGGGAACGAAATTGAAAAAATTGAAAAATAGATGGTTTGGTCGCTTATATGTGTGTTTTTACATATAAAATAGTATTCGAATTCAATCCACCCGGTCGGGGAATGGATTCGAAAATATTGAAAAATAGACGTTTGGGCCGCTTATATGTGAATTCTCACATATAAAAATGCATTCGAATTCAATCCACCCGGCCTGGGAACGAAATTGAAAAAATTGAAAAATAGATGGTTTGGTCGCTTATATGTGTGTTTTTACATATAAAATAGTATTCGATTCAATCCACCCTGTCGGGGAATGAATTCGAAAATATTGAAAAATAGACTTTTGGCCGCTTATATGTGTATTTTCACATATAAAAATGCTTCGAATTCAATCCACCCGGCCGGAGTATGAATTTGAAAATATTGAAATACGGACGTTTTGGCTGCTTATATGTGAATTTTTACATATAAAAATGCATTCGAATTCAATCCACCCGGCCGGGGAACGAAATTCGAAAAAATTGAAAAATAGATGGTTTGGTCGCTTATATGTGTTTTTACATATAAAATAGTATTCGGATTCAATCCACCCGTCGGGGAATGGATTCGAAAATATTGACAAATAGACGTTTGGGCCGCTTATATGTGAATTTTCACATATAAAAATGCATTCGAATTCAATCCACCCGGCCGGGGAACGAAATTGAAAAATTGAAAAATAGATGGTTTGGTCGCTTATATGTGTGTTTTTACATATAAAATAGTATTCGAAATCAATCCACCCGGTCGGGGAATGAATTCGAAAATATTGAAAAATAGACTTTTGGCCGCTTATATGTGTATTTTCACATATAAAAATGCATTCCAATTCAGTCCACCCGGCCGGGGTACGAAATTGAAAATATTCAAATTCGGACGTTTTGGCCGCTTATATGTGAATTTTCACATATAAAAATGCATTCGAATTCAATCCACCCGGCCGGGGATTGAATTCGAAAATATTGAAAAATAGACGTTTGGGCCGCTTATATTTGTATTTTCACATATAAAAATGCATTCGAATTCAGTCCACCCGGCCGGGGTACGAAATTGAAAATATTGAAATACGGACGTTTTGGCCGCTTATATGTGAATTTCCACATATAAAAATGCATTCGAATTCAATCCACCCGGCCTGGGAACGAAATTGAAAAAATTTAAAAATAGATGGTTTGGTCGCTTATATATGTGTTTTTACATATAAAATAGTATTCGAATTCAATCCACCCGGTCGGGGAATGAATTCGAAAATATTGAAAAATAGACGTTTGGGCCGCTTATATTTGTATTTTCACATATAAAAATGCATTCGAATTCAGTCCACCCGGCCGAGGTACGAATTTGAAAATATTGAAATACGGACGTTTTGGTCGCTTATATGTGAATTTCCACATATAAAAATGCATTCGAATTCAATCCACCCGGCCTGGGAACGAACTTGAAAAAATTTAAAAATAGATGGTTTGGTCGCTTATATGTGTTTTTACATATAAAATAGTATTCGGATTCAATCCACCCGGTCGGGGAATGGATTCGAAAATATTGAAAAATAGACTTTTGGCCGCTTATATGTGTATTTTCACATATAAAAATGCATTCGAATTCAGTCCACCCGGCCGGGGACGAAATTGAAAATATTGAAATACGGACGTTTTGGCCGCTTATATGTGAATTTTCACATATAAAAATGCATTCGATTTCAATCCACCCGGCCTGGGAACGAACTTGAAAAAATTTAAAAATAGATGGTTTGGTCGCTTATATGTGTGTTTTTACATATAAAATAGTATTCGAATTCAGTCCACCCGGCCGGGGTACGAATTTGAAAATATTGAAAAATAGACTTTTGGCCGCTTATATGTGTATTTTCACATATAAAAATGCATTCGAATTCAATCCACCCGGCCGGAGTACGAATTTGAAAATATTGAAATACGGACGTTTTGGCCGCTTATATGTGTTTTCATATATAAAATGCATTCGAATTCAATCCACCCGGCCGGGGAACGAAATTGAAAAAATTGAAAAATAGATGGTTTGGTCGCTTATATGGGGTTTTACATAAAAATAGTATTCGAATTCAATCCACCCTGTCGGGGAATGAATTCGAAAATATTGAAAAATAGACTTTTGGCCACTTATATGTGTATTTTCACATATAAAAATGCTTTCGAATTCAATCCACCCGGCCGGTGTACGAATTTGAAAATATTGAAATACGGGACGTTTGGCCGCTTATATGTGAATTTTACATATAAAAATGCATTCGAATTCAATCCACCCGGCCGGGAACGAAATTGAAAAAAATTGAACAATAGATGGTTTAGTCCGCTTATTGTGTGTTTTTACATATAAAATAGTATTCGAATTCAATCCCACCCTGTCGGGGAATGAATTCGAAATATTGAAAAATAGACTTTTGGCCGCTTATATGTGTATTTTCACATATAAAAATGCTTTCGAATTCAATCCACCCGGCCGGAGTACGAATTTGAAAATATTGAAATACGGACGTTTTGGCCGCTTATATGTGATTTTTACATATAAAAATGCATTCGAATTCAATCCACCCGGCCGGGGAACGAAATTCAAAAAAATTGAAAAATAGATGGTTTGGTCGCTTATATGTGTTTTTACATATCAAATAGTATTCGGATTCAATCCACCCGGTCGGGGAATGGATTCGAAAATATTGAAAAATAGACGTTTGGGCCGCTTATATTGAATTTTCACATATAAAAATGCATTCGAATTCAATCCACCCGGCCGGGGAAACGAAATTGAAAAATTGAAAATAGATGGTTTGGTCGCTTATATGTGTGTTTTTACATATAAAATAGTATTCGTAATCAATCCACCCGGTCGGGGAATGAATTCGAAAATATTGAAAAATAGACTTTTGGCCGCTTATATGTGTATTTTCACATATAAAAATGCATTCGAATTCAATCAACCCGGCCGGGGAACGAATTTGAAAAAATTGAAAAATAGATGGTTTGGTCGCTTATATGTGTGTTTTTACATATAAAATAGTATTCGAATTCAATCCACCCGGTCGGGGAATGGATTCGAAAATATTGAAAAATAGACGTTTGGGCCGCTTATATGTGAATTTTCACATATAAAAATGCATTCGAATTCAATCCACCCGGCCGGAGTATGAATTTGAAAATATTGAAATACGGACGTTTTGGCCGCTAATATGTGAATTTTTACATATAAAAATGCATTCGTATTCAATCCACCCGGCCGGGGAACGAAATTCAAAAAAATTGATAATTAGATGGTTTGGTCGCTTATATGTGTTTTTACATATAAAATAGTATTCGGATTCAATCCACCCGGTCGGGGAATGGATTCGAAAATATTGAAAAATAGACGTTTGGGCCGCTTATATGTGAATTTTCACATATAAAAATGCATTCGAATTCAATCCACCCGGCCGGGGAACGAAATTGAAAAAATTGAAAAATAGATGGTTTGGTCGCTTATATGTGTGTTTTTACATATAAAATAGTATTCGAATCAATCCACCCGGTCGGGGAATGAATTCGAAAATATTGAAAAATAGACTTTTGGCCGCTTATATGTGTATTTTCACATATAAAAATGCATTCGAATTCAATCAACCCGGCCGGGGAACGAATTTGAAAAAATTGAAAAATAGATGGTTTGGTAGCTTATATGTGTGTTTTTACATATAAAATAGTATTCGACCTCAATCCACCCGGTCGGGGAATGGATTCGAAAATATTGAAAAATAGACTTTTGGCCGCTTATATGTGTATTTTCACATATAAAAATGCTTTCGAATTCAATCCACCCGGCCGGAGTATGAATTGGAAAATATTGAAATACGGACGTTTTGGCCGCTTATATGTGAATTTTCACATATAAAAATGCATTCGAATTCAATCCACCCGGCCTGGGAACGAAATTGAAAAAATTTAAAAATAGATGGTTTGGTCGCTTATATGTGTGTTATTACATATAAAATAGTATTCGAATTCAATCCACCCTGTCGGGGAATGAATTCGAAAATATTGAAAAATAGACTTTTGGCCGCTTATATGTGTATTTTCACATATAAAAATGCTTTCGAATTCAATCCACCCGGCCGGAGTACGAATTTGAAAATATTGAAATACGGACGTTTTGGCCGCTTATATGTGAATTTTCACATATAAAAATGCATTCGAATTCAATCCACCCGGCCTGGAACGAAATTGAAAAAATTTAAAAATAGATGGTTTGGTCGCTTATATGTGTGTTTTTACATATAAAATAGTATTCGGATTCAATCCACCCGGTCGGGGAATGGATTCGAAAATATTGAAAAATAGACGTTTGGGCCGCTTATATGTGAATTTTCACATATAAAATGCATTCGAATTCAATCCACCCGGCCGGGGAACGAAATTGAAAAAATTGAAAAATAGATGGTTTGGTCGCTTATATGTGTATTTTTACATATAAAAATGCATTCGAATTCAATCCACCCGGCCGGGGAACGAAATTCAAAAAAATTGATAATTAGATGGTTTGGTCGCTTATATGTGTTTTTACATATAAAATAGTATTCGGATTCAATCCACCCGGTCGGGAATGGATTCGAAAATATTGAAAAATAGACGTTTGGGCCGCTTATATGTGAATTTTCACATATAAAAATGCATTCGAATTCAATCCACCCGGCCGGGGAACGAAATTGAAAAAATTGAAAAATAGATGGTTTGGTCGCTTATATGTGTGTTTTTACATATAAAATAGTATTCGAAATCAATCCACCCGGTCGGGGAATGAATTCGAAAATATTGAAAAATAGACTTTTGGCCGCTTATATGTGTATTTTCACATATAAAAATGCATTCGAATTCTGTCCACCCGGCCGGGGTACGAATTTGAAAATATTGAAATACGGACGTTTTGGCCGCTTATATGTGAATTTTCACATATAAAAATGCATTCGAATTCAATCCACCCGGCCGGAGTACGAATTTGAAAATATTGAAATACGGACGATTTGGCCGCTTATATGTGAATTTTTACATATAAAAATGCATTCGAATTCAATCCACCCGGCCTGGGAACGAAATTGAAAAAATTTAAAAATAGATGGTTTGGTCGCTTATATGTGTGTTTTTACATATAAAATAGTATTCGGATTCAATCCACCCGGTCGGGGAATGGATTCGAAAATATTGAAAAATAGACGTTTGGGCCGCTTATATGTGAATTTTCACATATAAAAATGCATTCGAATTCAATCCACCCGGCCGGGGAACGAAATTGAAAAAATTGAAAAATAGATGGTTTGGTCGCTTATATGTGTGTTTTTGCATATAAAATAGTATTCGAATTCAATCCACCCTGTCGGGGAATGAATTCGAAAATATTGAAAAATAGACTTTTGGCCGCTTATATGTGTATTTTCACATATAAAAATGCATTCGAATTCAGTCCACCCGGCCGGGGTACGAAATTGAAAATATTGAAATACGGACGTTTGGGCCGCTTATATGTGTATTTTCACAAATAAAAATGCATTCGAATTCAGTCCACCCGGCCGGGGTACGAATTTGAAAATATTGAAATACGGACGTTTTGGCCGCTTATATGTGAATTTTCACATATAAAAATGCATTCGAATTCAATCCACCCGGCCGGGGAACGAAATTGAAAAAATTGAAAAATAGATGGTTTGGTCGCTTATATGTGTGTTTTTACATATAAAATAGTATTCGAATCAATCCACCCGGTCGGGGAATGAATTCGAAAATATTGAAAAATAGACGTTTGGGCCGCTTATATTTGTATTTTCACATATAAAAATGCATTCGAATTCAGTACACCCGGCCGGGGTACGAAATTGAAAATATTGAAATACGGACGTTTTGGCCGCATATATGTGAATTTCCACATATAAAAATGCATTCGAATTCAATCCACCCGGCCTGGGAACGAAATTGAAAAAATTTAAAAATAGATGGTTTGGTCGCTTATATGTGTGTTTTTACATATAAAATAGTATTCGAATTCAATCCACCCGGTCGGGGAATGAATTCGAAAATATTGAAAAATAGACGTTTGGGCCGCTTATATTTGTATTTTCACATATAAAAATGCATTCGAATTCAGTCCACCCGGCCGGGGTACGAATTTGAAAATATTGAAATACGGATGTTTTGGCCGCTTATATGTGAATTTCCACATATAAAAATGCATTCGAATTCAATCCACCCGGCCTGGGAACGAAATTGAAAAAATTTAAAAATAGATGGTTTGATCGCTTATATGTGTGTTATTACATATAAAATAGTATTCGAATTCAATCCACCCTGTCGGGGAATGAATTCGAAAATATTGAAATATAGACGTTTGGGCCCCTTATATGTGTATTTTCACATATAAAAATGCATTCGAATTCAATCCACCCGGCCGGGGTACGAATTTGAAAATATTGAAATACGGACGTTTTGGCCGCTTATATGTGTGTTTTCACATATAAAAATGCATTCGAATTCAATCCACCCGGCCGGGGTACGAAATTGAAAAAATTGAAAAATAGATGGTTTGGTCGCTTATATGTGTTTTTACATATAAAATAGTATTCGAATTCAATCCACCCTGTCGGGGAATGAATTCGAAAATATTGAAAAATAGACTTTTGGCCGCTTATATGTGTATTTTCACATATAAAAATGCTTTCGAATTCAATCCACCCGGCCGGAGTACGAATTTGAAAATATTGAAATACGGACGTTTTGGCCGCTTATATGTGAATTTTTACATATAAAAATGCATTCGAATTCAATCCACCCGGCCGGGGAACGAAATTCAAAAAAATTGAAAAATAGATGGTTTGGTCGCTTATATGTGTTTTTACATATAAAATAGTATTCGGATTCAATCCACCCGGTCGGGGAATGGATTCGAAAATATTGAAAAATAGACGTTTGGGCCGCTTATATGTGAATTTTCACATATAAAAATGCATTCGAATTCAATCCACCCGGCCGGGGAACGAAATTGAAAAAATTGAAAAATAGATGGTTTGGTCGCTTATAAGTGTGTTTTTACATATAAAATAGCATTCGAAATCAATCCACCCTGTCGGGGAATGAATTCGAAAATATTGAAAAATAGACTTTTGGCCGCTTATATGTGTACTTTCACATATAAAAATGCATTCGAATTCAATCCACCCGGCCGGGGAACGAAATTGAAAAAATTGAAAAATAGATGGTTTGGTCGCTTATATGTGTGTTTTTACATATAAAATAGTATTCGAAATCAATCCACCCTGTCGGGGAATGGATTCGAAAATATTGAAAAATAGACGTTTGGGCCGCTTATATGTGAATTTTCACATATAAAAATGCATTCGAATTCAATCCACCCGGCCGGGGAACGAAATTGAAAAAATTGAAAAATAGATGGTTTGGTCGCTTATAAGTGTGTTTTTACATATAAAATAGCATTCGAAATCAATCCACCCTGTCGGGGAATGGATTCGAAAATATTGAAAAATAGACGTTTGGGCCGCTTATATGTGTGTTTTCACATATAAAAATGCATTCGAATTCAATCCACCCGGCCGGGGTACGAAATTGAAAAAATTGAAAAATAGATGGTTTGGTCGCTTATATGTGTTTTTACATATAAAATAGTATTCGGATTCAATCCACCCGGTCGGGGAATGAATTCGAAAATATTGAAAAATAGACTTTTGGCCGCTTATATGTGTACTTTCACATATAAAAATGCATTCGAATTCAATCCACCCGGCCGGGGAACGAAATTGAAAAAATTGAAAAAATAGATGGTTTGGTCGCTTATATGTGTGTTTTTACATATAAAATAGTATTCGAATTCAATCCACCCGGTCGGGGAATGGATTCGAAAATATTGAAAAATAGACGTTTGGGCCGCTTATATGTGAATTCTCACATATAAAAATGCATTCGAATTCAATCCACCCGGCCTGGGAACGAAATTGAAAAAATTGAAAAATAGATGGTTTGGTCGCTTATATGTGTGTTTTTACATATAAAATAGTATTCGAATTCAATCCACCCTGTCGGGGAATGAATTCGAAAATATTGAAAAATAGACTTTTGGCCGCTTATATGTGTATTTTCACATATAAAAATGCTTTCGAATTCAATCCACCCGGCCGGAGTATGAATTTGAAAATATTGAAATACGGACGTTTTGGCTGCTTATATGTGAATTTTTACATATAAAAATGCATTCGAATTCAATCCACCCGGCCGGGGAACGAAATTCGAAAAAATTGAAAAATAGATGGTTTGGTCGCTTATATGTGTTTTTACATATAAAATAGTATTCGGATTCAATCCACCCGGTCGGGGAATGGATTCGAAAATATTGACAAATAGACGTTTGGGCCGCTTATATGTGAATTTTCACATATAAAAATGCATTCGAATTCAATCCACCCGGCCGGGGAACGAAATTGAAAAAATTGAAAAATAGATGGTTTGGTCGCTTATATGTGTGTTTTTACATATAAAATAGTATTCGAAATCAATCCACCCGGTCGGGGAATGAATTCGAAAATATTGAAAAATAGACTTTTGGCCGCTTATATGTGTATTTTCACATATAAAAATGCATTCCAATTCAGTCCACCCGGCCGGGGTACGAAATTGAAAATATTCAAATTCGGACGTTTTGGCCGCTTATATGTGAATTTTCACATATAAAAATGCATTCGAATTCAATCCACCCGGCCGGGGATTGAATTCGAAAATATTGAAAAATAGACGTTTGGGCCGCTTATATTTGTATTTTCACATATAAAAATGCATTCGAATTCAGTCCACCCGGCCGGGGTACGAAATTGAAAATATTGAAATACGGACGTTTTGGCCGCTTATATGTGAATTTCCACATATAAAAATGCATTCGAATTCAATCCACCCGGCCTGGGAACGAAATTGAAAAAATTTAAAAATAGATGGTTTGGTCGCTTATATATGTGTTTTACATATAAAATAGTATTCGAATTCAATCCACCCGGTCGGGGAATGAATTCGAAAATATTGAAAAATAGACGTTTGGGCCGCTTATATTTGTATTTTCACATATAAAAATGCATTCGAATTCAGTCCACCCGGCCGAGGTACGAATTTGAAAATATTGAAATACGGACGTTTTGGTCGCTTATATGTGAATTTCCACATATAAAATGCATTCGAATTCAATCCACCCGGCCTGGGAACGAACTTGAAAAAATTTAAAAATAGATGGTTTGGTCGCTTATATGTGTGTTTTTACATATAAAATAGTATTCGGATTCAATCCACCCGGTCGGGGAATGGATTCGAAAATATTGAAAAATAGACTTTTGGCCGCTTATATGTGTATTTTCACATATAAAAATGCATTCGAATTCAGTCCACCCGGCCGGGGTACGAAATTGAAAATATTGAAATACGGACGTTTTGGCCGCTTATATGTGAATTTCCACATATAAAATGCATTCGATTTCAATCCACCCGGCCTGGGAACGAACTTGAAAAAAATTTAAAAATAGATGGTTTGGTCGCTTATATGTGTGTTTTTACATATAAAATAGTATTCGAATTCAGTCCACCCGGCCGGGGTACGAATTTGAAAATATTGAAAAATAGACTTTTGGCCGCTTATATGTGTATTTTCACATATAAAAATGCTTTCGAATTCAATCCACCCGGCCGGAGTACGAATTTGAAAATATTGAAATACGGGACGTTTTGGCCGCTTATATGTGAATTTTTACATATAAAAATGCATGCGAATTCAATCCACCCGGCCTGGGAACGAAATTGAAAAAATTTAAAAATAGATGGTTTGGTCGCTTATATGTGTGTTTTTACATATAAAATAGTATTCGGATTCAATGCACCCGGTCGGGGAATGGATTCGAAAATATTGAAAAATAGACGTTTGGGGCCGCTTATATGTGAATTTTCACATATAAAAATGCATTCGAATTCAATCCACCCGGCCGGGGAACGAAATTGAAAAAATTGAAAAATAGATGGTTGGTCCGCTTTTATGTGTGTTTTTGCATATAAAATAGTATTCGAATTCATCCACCCTGTCGGGGAATGAATTCGAAAATATTGAAAATAGACTTTTGGCCGCTTATATGTGTATTTTCACATATAAAAATGCATTCGAATTCATGTCCACCCGGCCGGGTACGAATTGCAAAATATTGAAAAATAGACTGTTTGGGCGCTTATATGTGTATTTTCACATATAAAATGCTATTCGGAATTCAATCCACCCGGCCGGAGTACGAATTTCGAAAATATTGAAATACGGACGTTTTGGGCCGCTTATATGTGAATTTTTACATATAAAAATGCATTCGAATTCAATCCACCCGGCCTGGGCAACGAAATTGAAAAATTTAAAAATAGATGGTTTGGTCGCTTATATGTGTGTTTTTACATATAAAATAGTATTCGAATTCAATCCACCCGGTCGGGGAATGGATTCGAAAATATTGAAAAATAGACGTTTGGGCCGCTTATATGTGAATTTTCACATATAAAAATGCATTCGAATTCAATCACCCGGCCGGGGAACGAAATTGAAAAAAATTGAAAAATAGATGGTTTGGTCGCTATATGTGTGTTTTTGCATATAAATAGTATTCGAATTCAATCCACCCCTGTCGGGAATGAATTCCGAAAATATGAAAAATAACTTTTGGCCGCTTATATGTGTATTTTCACAAATAAAAATGCATTCGAATTCAGTCCACCCGGCCGGGCAACGAATTCAAAAAATGAAAAATAGATGGTTTGGTCGCTTATATGTGTTTTACATATAAAATAGTATTCGGATTCAATCCACCGGTCGGGGAATGGATTCGAAAATATTGAAAATAGACGTTTTGGGCCGCTTATATGTGAATTTTCACATATAAAAATGCATTCGAATTCAATCCACCCGGCCGGGCAACGAAATTGAAAAATTGAAAACTAGATGGTTTGGTCGCTTATATGGTGTTTTTACATATAAAATAGTATTCGAATTCAATCCACCCGGTCGGGGAAGGATTCGAAATATGAAAAATAGACGTTTGGGCCGCTTATATGTGAATTTTCACATATAAAAATGCATTCGAATCAATCCACCCGGCCGGGGAACGAAATTGAAAAAATGTGAAAATAGATGGTTTGGTCGCTTATATGGTGGTTTTTACATAAAATAGTATTCGAATTCAATCCACCCCTGTCGGGGAATGAATTCGAAAATATTGAAAAAATAGACTTTTGGCCGCTGTATATGGTATTTCACATATAAAAATGCTTTCGAATTCAATCCACCCGGCCGGAGTACGAATTTGAAAATATTGAAATACGGACGTTTTGGCCGCTTATATGTGAATTTCCACATATAAAAATGCATTCGAATTCAATCCACCGCCTGGGAACGAAATTGAAAAAATTTAAAAATAGATGGTTTGATCGCTTATATGTGTGTTATTACATATAAAAATAGTATTCGAATTCAATCCACCCTGTCGGGGAATGAATTCGAAAATATTGAATATAGACGTTTGGGCCTCTTATATGTGTATTTTCACATATAAAAATGCATTCGAATTCAATCCACCCGGCCGGGGTACGAATTTGAAAATATTGAAATACGGACGTTTTGGCCGCTTATATGTGTGATTTCACATATAAAAATGCATTCGAATTCAATCCACCGGCCGGGCAACGAAATTGAAAAAATTGAAAAATAGATGGTTTGGTCGCTTATATGTGTTTTTACATATAAAATAGTATTCGAATTCAATCCACCCTGTCGGGGAATGAATTCGAAAATATTGAAAAATAGACTTTTGGCCGCTTATATGTGTATTTTCACATATAAAAATGCTTTCGAATTCAATCCACCCGGCCGGAGTACGAATTTGAAAATATTGAAATACGGACGTTTTGGCCGCTTATATGTGAATTTTTACATATAAAAATGCATTCGAATTCAATCCACCCGGCCGGGGAACGAAATTCAAAAAATTGAAAAATAGATGGTTTGGTCGCTTATATGTGTTTTTACATAAAATAGTATTCGGATTCAATCCACCCGGTCGGGGAATGGATTCGAAAATATTGAAAAAATAGACGTTTGGGCCGCTTATATGTGAATTTTCACATATAAAAATGCATTCGAATTCAATCCACCCGGCCGGGGAACGAATTGAAAAAATTGAAAAATAGATGGTTTGGTCGCTTATAAGTGTGTTTTTACATATAAAATAGCATTCGAAATCAATCCACCCTGTCGGGGAATGAATTCGAAAATATGAAAAATAGAACTTTTGGCCGCTTATATGTGTACTTTCACATATAAAAATGCATTCGAATTCAATCCACCCGCCGGGGGAACGTAAATTGAAAAAATTGAAAAATAGATGGGTTGGGTCGCTTATATGTGTGTTTTACATATAAAATAGTATTCGAATCAATCCACCCTGTCGGGGAATGGATTCGAAAATATTGAAAAATAGACGTTTGGGCCGCTTATATTGAATTTTCACATATAAAAATGCATTCGAATTCATCCACCCGGCCGGGGAACGAAATTGAAAAAATTGAAAAATAGATGGTTTGGTCGCTTATAAGTGTGTTTTTACATATAAAATAGCATTCGAAATCAATCCACCCTGTCGGGGAATGAATTCGAAAATATTGAAAATAGACTTTTGGCCGCTTATATGTGTACTTTCACATATAAAAATGCATTCGAATTCAATCCACCCGGCCGGGGAACGAAATTGAAAAAATTGAAAAATAGATGGTTTGGTCGCTATATGTGTGTTTTTACATATAAAATAGTATTCGAATCAATCCACCCTGTCGGGGAATGGATTCGAAAATATTGAAAAATAGACGTTTGGGCCGCTTATATGTGAATTTTCACATATAAAAATGCATTCGAATTCAATCCACCCGGCCGGGGAACGAAATTGAAAAAATTGAAAAATAGATGGTTGGTCGCTTATAAGTGTGTTTTTACATATAAAATAGCATTCGAATCAATCCACCCTGTCGGGGAATGGATTCGAAAATATTGAAAAATAGACGTTTGGGCCGCTTATATGTGTGTTTTCACATATAAAATGCATTCGAATTCAATCCACCCGGCCGGGTACGAAATTGAAAAATTGAAAAATAGATGGTTTGGTCGCTTATATGTGTTTTTACATATAAAATAGTATTCGGATTCAATCCACCCGGTCGGGGAATGATTCGAAATATTGAAAAATAGACTTTTGGCGCTTATATGTGTACTTTCACATATAAAAATGCATTCGAATTCAATCCCCCCGGCCGGGGAACGAAATTGAAAAAATTGAAAAATAGATGGTTTGGTCGCTTATATGTGTGTTTTCTACATATAAAATAGTATTCGAATTCAATCCACCCGGTCGGGGAATGGATTCGAAAATATTGAAAAATAGGACGTTTGGCCGCTTATATGTGAATTCTCACATATAAAAATGCATTCGAATTCAATCCACCCGGCCTGGGAACGAAATGAAAAAATTGAAAATAGATGGTTTGGTCGCTTATATGTGTGTTTTTACATATAAAATAGTATTCGAATTCAATCCACCCTGTCGGGGAATGAATTCGAAAATATTGAAAAATAGACTTTGGCCGCTTATATGTGTATTTTCACATATAAAAATGCTTCGAATTCAATCCACCCGGCCGGAGTATGAATTTGAAAATATTGAAATACGGACGTTTTGGCTGCTTATATGTGAATTTTTACATATAAAAATGCATTCGAATTCAATCCACCGGCCGGGGAACGAAATTCGAAAAAATTGAAAATAGATGGTTTTGGTCGCTTATATGTGTTTTTACATATAAAATAGTATTCGGATTCAATCACCGGTCGGGGAATGGATTCGAAAATATTGACAAATAGACGTTTGGGCCGCTTATATGTGAATTTTCACATATAAAAATGCATTCGAATTCAATCCACCCGGCCGGGGAACGAAATTGAAAAAATTGAAAAATAGATGGTTTGGTCGCTTATATGTGTGTTTTTACATATAAAATAGTATTCGAAATCAATCCACCCGGTCGGGGAATGAATTCGAAAATATTGAAAAATAGACTTTTGGCCGCTTATATGTGTATTTTCACATATAAAAATGCATTCCAATTCAGTCCACCCGGCCGGGTACGAAATTGAAAATATTCAAATTCGGACGTTTTGGCCGCTTATATGTGAATTTTCACATATAAAAATGCATTCGAATTCAATCCACCCGGCCGGGGATTGAATTCGAAAATATTGAAAAATAGACGTTTGGGCCGCTTATATTTGTATTTTCACATATAAAAATGCATTCGAATTCAGTCCACCCGGCCGGGGTACGAAATTGAAAATATTGAAATACGGACGTTTTGGCCGCTTATATGTGAATTTCCACATATAAAAAATGCATTCGAATTCAATCCACCCGGCCTGGGAACGAAATTGAAAAAAATTTAAAAATAGATGGTTTGGTCGCTTATATATGTGTTTTTACATATAAATAGTATTCGAATTCAATCCACCCGGTCGGGGAATGAATTCGAAAATATTGAAAAATAGACGTTTGGGCCGCTTATATTTGTATTTTCACATATAAAATGCATTCGAATTCAGTCCACCCGGCCCGAGGTACGAATTTGAAAATATTGAAATACGGACGTTTTGGTCGCTTATATGTGAATTTCCACATATAAAAATGCATTCGAATTCAATCCACCCGGCCTGGGAACGAACTTGAAAAAATTTAAAAATAGATGGTTTGGTCGCTTATATGTGTGTTTTTACATATAAAATAGTATTCGGATTCAATCCACCCGGTCGGGGAATGGATTCGAAAATATTGAAAAATAGACTTTTGGCCGCTTATATGTGTATTTTCACATATAAAATGCATTCGAATTCAGTCCACCCGGCCGGGGTACGAAATTGAAAATATTGAAATACGGACGTTTTGGCCGCTTATATGTGAATTTCCACATATAAAAATGCATTCGATTTCAATCCACCCGGCCTGGGAACGAACTTGAAAAAATTTAAAAATAGATGGTTTGGTCGCTTATATGTGTGTTTTTACATATAAAATAGTATTCGAATTCAGTCCACCCGGCCGGGGTACGAATTTGAAAATATTGAAAAATAGACTTTTGGCCGCTTATATGTGTATTTTCACATATAAAAATGCTTTCGAATTCAATCCACCCGGCCGGAGTACGAATTTGAAAATATTGAAATACGGACGTTTTGGCCGCTTATATGTGAATTTTTACATATAAAAATGCATTCGAATTCAATCCACCCGGCCTGGGAACGAAATTGAAAAAATTTAAAAATAGATGGTTTGGTCGCTTATATGTGTGTTTTTACATATAAAATAGTATTCGGATTCAATGCACCCGGTCGGGGAATGGATTCGAAAATATTGAAAAATAGACGTTTGGGCCGCTTATATGTGAATTTTCACATATAAAAATGCATTCGAATTCAATCCACCCGGCCGGGGAACGAAATTGAAAAAATTGAAAAATAGATGGTTTGGTCGCTTTTATGTGTGTTTTTGCATATAAAATAGTATTCGAATTCAATCCACCCTGTCGGGGAATGAATTCGAAAATATTGAAAAATAGACTTTTGGCCGCTTATATGTGTATTTTCACAAATAAAAATGCATTCGAATTCAGTCCACCCGGCCGGGCAACGAAATTCAAAAAAATTGAAAAATAGATGGTTTGGTCGCTTATATGTGTTTTTACATATAAAATAGTATTCGGATTCAATCCACCCGGTCGGGGAATGGATTCGAAAATATTGAAAAATAGACGTTTGGGCCGCTTATATGTGAATTTTCACATATAAAAATGCATTCGAATTCAATCCACCCGGCCGGGCAACGAAATTGAAAAAATTGAAAAATAGATGGTTTGGTCGCTTATATGTGTGTTTTTACATATAAAATAGTATTCGAATTCAATCCACCCGGTCGGGGAATGGATTCGAAAATATTGAAAAATAGACGTTTGGGCCGCTTATATGTGAATTTTCACATATAAAAATGCATTCGAATTCAATCCACCCGGCCGGGGAACGAAATTGAAAAAATTGAAAAATAGATGGTTTGGTCGCTTATATGTGTGTTTTTACATATAAAATAGTATTCGAATTCAATCCACCCTGTCGGGGAATGAATTCGAAAATATTGAAAAATAGACTTTTGGCCGCTTATATGTGTATTTTCACATATAAAAATGCTTTCGAATTCAATCCACCCGGCCGGAGTATGAATTTGAAAATATTGAAATACGGACGTTTTGGCCGCTTATATGTGAATTTCCACATATAAAAATGCATTCGAATTCAATCCACCCGGCCTGGGAACGAAATTGAAAAAATTTAAAAATAGATGGTTTGATCGCTTATATGTGTGTTATTACATATAAAATAGTATTCGAATTCAATCCACCCTGTCGGGGAATGAATTCGAAAATATTGAAATATAGACGTTTGGGCCTCTTATATGTGTATTTTCACATATAAAAATGCATTCGAATTCAATCCACCCGGCCGGGGTACGAATTTGAAAATATTGAAATACGGACGTTTTGGCCGCTTATATGTGTGATTTCACATATAAAAATGCATTCGAATTCAATCCACCCGGCCGGGGAACGAAATTGAAAAAATTGAAAAATAGATGGTTTGGTCGCTTATATGTGTTTTTACATATAAAATAGTATTCGAATTCAATCCACCCTGTCGGGGAATGAATTCGAAAATATTGAAAAATAGACTTTTGGCCGCTTATATGTGTATTTTCACATATAAAAATGCTTTCGAATTCAATCCACCCGGCCGGAGTACGAATTTGAAAATATTGAAATACGGACGTTTTGGCCGCTTATATGTGAATTTTTACATATAAAAATGCATTCGAATTCAATCCACCCGGCCGGGGAACGAAATTCAAAAAAATTGAAAAATAGATGGTTTGGTCGCTTATATGTGTTTTTACATATAAAATAGTATTCGGATTCAATCCACCCGGTCGGGGAATAGATTCGAAAATATTGAAAAATAGACGTTTGGGCCGCTTATATGTGAATTTTCACATATAAAAATGCATTCGAATTCAATCCACCCGGCCGGGCAACGAAATTGAAAAAATTGAAAAATAGATGGTTTGGTCGCTTATATGTGTGTTTTTACATATAAAATAGTATTCGGATTCAATCCACCCGGTCGGGGAATGAATTCGAAAATATTGAAAAATAGACTTTTGGCCGCTTATATGTGTACTTTCACATATAAAAATGCATTCGAATTCAATCCACCCGGCCGGGGAACGAAATTGAAAAAATTGAAAAATAGATGGTTTGGTCGCTTATATGTGTGTTTTTACATATAAAATAGTATTCGAATTCAATCCACCCGGTCGGGGAATGGATTCGAAAATATTGAAAAATAGACGTTTGGGCCGCTTATATGTGAATTTTCACATATAAAAATGCATTCGAATTCAATCCACCCGGCCGGGGAACGAAATTGAAAAAATTGAAAAATAGATGGTTTGGTCGCTTATATGTGTGTTTTTACATATAAAATAGTATTCGAATTCAATCCACCCTGTCGGGGAATGAATTCGAAAATATTGAAAAATAGACGTTTGGGCCGCTTATATGTGAATTTTCACATATAAAAATGCATTCGAATTCAATCCACCCGGCCGGGCAACGAAATTGAAAAAATTGAAAAATAGATGGTTTGGTCGCTTATATGTGTTTTTACATATAAAATAGTATTCGGATTCAATCCACCCGGTCGGGGAATGAATTCGAAAATATTGAAAAATAGACTTTTGGCCGCTTATATGTGTACTTTCACATATAAAAATGCATTCGAATTCAATACACCCGGCCGGGGAACGAAATTGAAAAAATTGAAAAATAGATGGTTTGGTCGCTTATATGTGTGTTTTTACATATAAAATAGTATTCGAATTCAATCCACCCGGTCGGGGAATGGATTCGAAAATATTGAAAAATAGACGTTTGGGCCGCTATATGTGAATTTTCACATATAAAAATGCATTCGAATTCAATCCACCCGGCCGGGGAACGAAATTGAAAAAATTGAAAAATAGATGGTTTGGGTCGCTTATATGTGTGTTTTTACATATAAAATAGTATTCGAATTCAATCCACCTGTCGGGGAATGAATTCGAAAATATTGAAAAATAGACTGTTGGCCGCTTATATGTGTATTTTCACATATAAAAATGCTTTCGAATTCAATCCACCCGGCCGGAGTATGAATTTGAAAATATTGAAATACGGACGTTTTGGCCGCTTATATGTGTATTTTTACATATAAAATGCATTCGAATTCAATCCACCCGGCCGGGGAACGAAATTGAAAAAAATTGAAAAATAGATGGTTTGGTTGCTTATATGTGTGTTTTTACATATAAAATAGTATTCGAATTCAATCCACCCGGTCGGGGAATGAATTCGAAAATATTGAAAAATAGACGTTTGGGCCGCTTATATTTGTATTTTCACATATAAAAATGCATTCGAATTCAGTCCACCCGGCCGGGGTACGAAATTGAAAATATTGAAATATGGACGTTTTGGCCGCTTGTATGTGAATTTCCACATATAAAAATGCATTCGATTTCAATCCACCCGGCCTGGGAACGAAATTGAAAAAATTTAAAAATAGATGGATTGGTCGCTTATATGTGTGTTTTTACATATAAAATAGTATTCGAATTCAATCCACCCTGTCGGGGAATGAATTCGAAAATATTGAAAAATAGACTTTTGGCCGCTTATATGTGTATTTTAACATATAAAAATGCATTCGAATTCAGTCCACCCGGCCGGGGTACGAAATTGAAAAATATTGAAATACGGACGTTTGGGCCGCTTATATGTGTATTTTCACAAATAAAAATGCATTCGAATTCAGTCCACCCGGCCGGGGTACGAATTTGAAAAATATTGAAATACGGACGTTTTGGCCGCTTATATGTGAATTTTCACATATAAAAATGCATTCGAATTCAGTCCACCCGGTCGGGGAATGAATTCGAAAATATTGAAAAATAGACTTTGGCCGCTTATATGTGTATTTTCACATATGAAAATGCATTCGATTTCAATCCACCCGGCCTGGGAACGAAATTGAAAAAATTTAAAAATAGATGGATTGGTCGCTTATATGTGTGTTTTTACATATAAAATAGTATTCGAATTCAATCCACCCTGTCGGGGAATGAATTCGAAAATATTGAAAAATAGACTTTGGCCGCTTATATGTGTATTTTAACATATAAGAATGCATTCGAATTCAGTCCACCCGGCCGGGGTACGAAATTGAAAATATTGAAATACGGACGTTTGGGCCGCTTGTATGTGAATTTCCACATATAAAAATGCATTCGATTTCAATCCACCCGGCCTGGGAACGAAATTGAAAAAATTTAAAAATAGAGGATTGGTCGCTTATATGTGTGTTTTTACATATAAAATAGTATTCGAATTCAATCCACCCGTCGGGGAATGAATTCGAAATATTGAAAAATAGACTTTTGGCCGCTTATATGTGTATTTAACATATAAAATGCATTCGAATTCAGTCCACCCGGCCGGGGGTACGAATTGAAAATATTGAAATACGGACGTTTGGGGCCGCTTATATGTGTATTTTCACAAATAAAAATGCATTCGAATTCAGTCCACCCGGCCGGGGTACGAATTTGAAAATATTGAAATACGGACGTTTTGGCCGCTTATATGTGAATTTTCACATATAAAATGCATTCGAATTCAGTCCACCCGGTCGGGAATGAATTCGAAAATATTGAAAAATAGACTTTTGGCCGCTTATTATGTGTATTTTCACATATGAAAATGCATTCGATTTCAATCCACCCGGCCTGGGAACGAAATTGAAAAAATTTAAAAATAGATGGATTGGTCGCTTATATGTGTGTTTTTACATATAAAATAGTATTCGAATTCAATCCACCCTGTCGGGAATGAATTCGAAATATTGAAAAATAGACTTTTGGCCGCTTATATGTGTATTTTAACATATAAGAATGCATTCGAATTCAGTCCACCCGGCCGGGGTACGAAATTGAAAATATTGAAATACGGACGTTTGGGCCGCTTGTATGTGAATTTCCACATATAAAAATGCAATTCGATTTCAATCCACCCGGCCTGGGAACGAAATTGAAAAAATTTAAAATAGATGGATTGGTCGCTTATATGTGTGTTTTACATATAAAATAGTATTCGAATTCAATCCACCCGGTCGGGGAATGAATTCGAAAATATTGAAAAATAGACTTTTGGCCGCTTATATGTGTATTTTCACATATGAAAAATGCTTTCGAATTCAATCCACCCCGGCCGGAGTATGAATTTGAAAATATTGAAATACGGACGTTTTGGCCGCTTATATGTGTATTTTTACATATAAAATGCATTCGAATTCAATCCACCCGGCCGGGGAACGAAATTGAAAAAATTGAAAAATAGATGTTTGGTTGCTTATATGTGTGTTTTTACATATAAAATAGTATTCGAATTCAATCCACCGGTCGGGGGAATGAATTCGAAAATATTGAAAAATAGACGTTTGGCCGCTTATATTTGTATTTTCACATATAAAAATGCATTCGAATTCAGTCCAACCCGGCCGGGGTACGAAATTGAAAATATTGAAATATGGACGTTTTGGCCGCTTGTATGTGAATTTCCACATATAAAAATGCATTCGAATTCAATCCACCCGGCCGGGGAACGAAATTGAAAAAATTGAAAAATAGATGGTTTGGTCGCTTATATGTGTTTTTACATATAAAATAGTATTCGAATTCAATCCACCCTGTCGGGGAATGAATTCGAAAATATTGAAAAATAGACTTTTGGCCGCTTATATGTGTATTTTCACATATAAAAATGCTTTCGAATTCAATCCACCCGGCCGGAGTACGAATTTGAAAATATTGAAATACGGACGTTTTGGCCGCTTATATGTGAATTTTTACATATAAAAATGCATTCGAATTCAATCCACCCGGCCGGGGAACGAAATTCAAAAAATTGAAAAATAGATGGTTTGGTCGCTTATATGTGTTTTTACATATAAAATAGTATTCGGATTCAATCCACCCGGTCGGGGAATAGATTCGAAAATATTGAAAAATAGACGTTTTGGGCCGCTTATATGTGAATTTTCACATATAAAAATGCATTCGAATTCAATCCACCCGGCCGGGCAACGAAATTGAAAAAATTGAAAAAATAGATGGTTTGGTCGCTTATATGTGTGTTTTACATATAAAATAGTATTCGGATTCAATCCACCCGGTCGGGGAATGAATTCGAAAATATTGAAAAAATAGACTTTTGGCCGCTTATATGGTACTTTCACATATAAAAATGCATTCGAATTCAATCCACCCGGCCGGGGAACGAAATAGAAAAAATTGAAAAATAGATGGTTTGGTCGCTTATATGTGTGTTTTTACATATAAAATAGTATTCGAATTCAATCCACCCGGTCGGGGAATGGATTCGAAAATATTGAAAATAGACGTTTGGGCCGCTTATATGTGAATTTTCACATATAAAAATGCATTCGAATTCAATCCACCCGGCCGGGGAACGAAATTGAAAAAATTGAAAAATATATGGTTTGGTCGCTTATATGGTGTGTTTTACATATAAAATAGTATTCGAATTCAATCCACCCTGTCGGGGAATGAATTCGAAAATATTGAAAAATAGACGTTTGGGCCGCTTATATGTGAATTTTCACATATAAAAATGCATTCGAATTCAATCCACCCGGCCGGGGCAACGAAATTGAAAAAATTGAAAATAGATGGTTTGGTCGCTTATATGTTGTTTTTACATATAAAATAGGTATTCGGATTCAATCCACCCGGTCGGGGAATGATTCGAAAATATTGAAAAATAGACTTTTGACCGCTTATATGTGTACTTTCACATATAAAAATGCATTCGAATTCAATACACCCGGCCGGGGAACGAATTGAAAAAATTGAAAAATATATGGTTTGGTCGCTTATATGTGTGTTTTTACATATAAAATAGTATTCGAATTCAATCCACCCTGTCGGGGAATGAATTCGAAAATATTGAAAATAGACGTTTGGGCCGCTTATATGTGAATTTTCACATATAAAAATGCATTCGAATTCAATCCACCCGGCGGGCAACGAAATTGAAAAAAATTGAAAAATAGATGGTTTGGTCGCTTATATGTGTTTTTACATATAAAATAGTATTCGGATTCAATCCACCCGGTCGGGGAATGAATTCGAAAAATATTGAAAAATAGACTTTTGCCCGCTTATATGTGTACTTTTCACATATAAAAATGCATTCGAATTCAATCCACCGGCCGGGCAACGAAAATTGAAAAAATGAAAATAGATGGTTGGTCGCTTATATGTGTGTTTTACATATAAAATAGTATCGAATTCAATCCACCCGGTCGGGGAATGGATTCGAAAATATTGAAAATAGACGTTTGGGCCGCTTATATGTGAATTTTCACATATAAAAATGCATTCGAATTCAATCCACCCGGCCGGGGAACGAAATTGAAAAAATTGAAAAATAGCTGGTTTGGTCGCTTATATGTGTGTTTTTACATATAAAATAGTATTCGAATTCAATCCACCCTGTCGGGGAATGAATTCGAAAATATTGAAAAATAGACTTTTGGCCGCTATATGTGTATTTTCACATATAAAAATGCTTTCGAATTCAATCCACCGGCCGGAGTATGAATTTGAAAATATTGAAATACGGACGTTTTGGCCGCTATATGTGTATTTTTACATATAAAAATGCATTCGAATTCAATCCACCCGGCCGGGGAACGAAATTGAAAAAATTGAAAATAGATGGTTTGGTTGCTTATATGTGTGTTTTTACATATAAAATAGTATTCGAATTCAATCCACCCGGTCGGGGAATGAATTCGAAAATATTGAAAAATAGACGTTTGGGCCGCTATATTTGTATTTTCACATATAAAAATGCATTCGAATTCAGTCCACCCGGCCGGGGTACGAAATTGAAAATATTGAAATATGGACGTTTTGGCCGCTTGTATGTGAATTTCCACATATAAAATGCATTCGATTTCAATCCACCCGGCCTGGGAACGAAATTGAAAAAATTTAAAAATAGATGGATTGGTCGCTTATATGTGTGTTTTTACATATAAAATAGTATTCGAATTCAATCCACCCTGTCGGGGAATGAATTCGAAAATATTGAAAAATAGACTTTTGGCCGCTTATATGTGTATTTTAACATATAAAAATGCATTCGAATTCAGTCCACCCGGCCGGGGTACGAAATTGAAAATATTGAAATACGGACGTTTGGGCCGCTTATATGTGTATTTTCACAAATAAAAATGCATTCGAATTCAGTCCACCCGGCCGGGGTACGAATTTGAAAATATTGAAATACGGACGTTTTGGCCGCTTATATGTGAATTTTCACATATAAAATGCATTCGAATTCAGTCCACCCGGTCGGGGAATGAATTCGAAATATTGAAAAATAGACTTTTGGCCGCTTATATGTGTATTTCACATATGAAAATGCATTCGATTTCAATCCACCCGGCCTGGGAACGAAATTGAAAAAATTTAAAAATAGATGGATTGGTCGCTTATATGTGTGTTTTTACATATAAAATAGTATTCGAATTCAATCCACCCTGTCGGGGAATGAATTCGAAAATATTGAAAAATAGACTTTTGGCCGCTTATATGTGTATTTTAACATATAAGAATGCATTCGAATTCAGTCCACCCGGCCGGGGTACGAAATTGAAAATATTGAAATACGGACGTTTGGGCCGCTTGTATGTGAATTTCCACATATAAAAATGCATTCGATTTCAATCCACCCGGCCTGGGAACGAAATTGAAAAAATTTAAAAATAGATGGATAGGTCGCTTATATGTGTGTTTTTACATATAAAATAGTATTCGAATTCAATCCACCCGGTCGGGGAATGAATTCGAAAATATTGAAAAATAGACTTTTGGCCGCTTATATGTGTATTTTCACATATGAAAATGCATTCGAATTCAGTCCACCCGGCCGGGGTACGAATTTGAAAATATTCAAATACGGACGTTTTGGCCGCTTATATGTGAATTTTCACATATAAAAATGCATTCGAATTCAATCCACCCGGCCGGGGAACGAAATTGAAAAAATTGAAAAATAGATGGTTTGGTCGCTTATATGTGTGTTTTTGCATATAAAATAGTATTCGAATTCAATCCACCCTGTCGGGGAATGAATTCGAAAATATTGAAAAATAGACTTTTGGCCGCTTATATGTGTATTTTCACATATAAAAATGCATTCGAATTCAGTCCACCCGGCCGGGGTACGAAATTGAAAATATTGAAATACGTACGTTTGGGCCGCTTATATGTGTATTTTCACAAATAAAAATGCATTCGAATTCAGTCCACCCGGCCGGGGTACGAATTTGAAAATATTGAAATACGGACGTTTTGGCCGCTTATATGTGAATTTTCACATATAAAAATGCATTCGAATTCAGTCCACCCGGCCGGGGAACGAAATTGAAAAAATTGAAAAATAGATGGTTTGGTTGCTTATATGTGTGTTTTTACATATAAAATAGTATTCGAATTCAATCCACCCGGTCGGGGAATGAATTCGAAAATATTGAAAAATAGACGTTTGGGCCGCTTATATTTGTATTTTCACATATAAAAATGCATTCGAATTCAGTCCACCCGGCCGGGGTACGAAATTGAAAATATTGAAATACGGACGTTTTGGCCGCTTATATGTGAATTTCCACATATAAAAATGCATTCGATTTCAATCCACCCGGCCTGGGAACGAAATTGAAAAAATTTAAAATTGATGGTTTGGTCGCTTATATGTGTGTTTTTACATATAAAATAGTATTCGAATTCAATCCACCCTGTCGGGGAATGAATTCGAAAATATTGAAAAATAGACTTTTGGCCGCTTATATGTGTATTTTCACAAATAAAAATGCATTCGAATTCAGTCCACCCGGCCGGGGTACGAATTTGAAAATATTGAAATACGGACGTTTTGGCCGCTTATATGTGAATTTTCACATATAAAAATGCATTCGAATTCAATCCACCCGGCCGGGGAAGGAAATTGAAAAAATTGAAAAATTGATGGTTTGGTTGCATATATGTGTGTTTTTACATATAAAATAGTATTCGAATTCAATCCACCCGGTCGGGGAATGAATTCGAAAATATTGAAAAATAGACGTTTGGGCCGCTTATATTTGTATTTTCACATATAAAAATGCATTCGAATTCAGTCCACCCGGCCGGGGTACGAAATTGAAAATATTGAAATACGGACGTTTTGGCCGCTTATATGTGTGATTTTCACATATAAAAATGCATTCGAATTCAATCCACCCGGCCGGGGAACGAAATTGAAAAAATTGAAAAATAGATGGTTTGGTCGCTTATATGTGTTTTTTACATATAAATAGTATTCGAATTCAATCCACCCGGTCGGGAATGAATTCGAAAATATTGAAAAATAGACTTTTGGCCGCTTATATGTGTATTTTCACATATGAAAATGCTTTCGAATTCAATCCACCCGGCCGGAGTACTGAATTTGAAAATATTGAAATACGGACGTTTTGGCCGCTTATATGTGTATTTTTACATATAAGAATGCATTCGAATTCAATCCACCCGGCCGGGGAACGAAATGAAAAAATTGAAAATAGATGGTTTGGTTCGCTTATATGTGTGTTTTTACATATAAAATAGTATTCGAATTCAATCCACCCGGTCGGGGAATGAATTCGAAAATATTGAAAAAATAGACGTTTGGGCCGCTTATATTTGTATTTCACATATAAAATGCATTCGAATTCAGTCCACCCGGCCGGGGTACGAAATTGAAAATATTGAAATACGGACGTTTTGGCCGCATAGTATGTGAATTTCCACATATAAAAATGCATTCGAATTCAATCACCCGGCCGGGGAAACGAAATTGAAAAAATTGAAAAATAGATGGTTTGGTCGCTTATATGTGTTTTTACATATAAAATAGTATTCGAATTCAATTCCACCCGGTCGGGGAATGAATTCGAAAATATTGAAAAATAGACTTTGGGCCGCTTATATGTGTATTTTCACATATAAAAATGCATTCGAATTCAGTCCACCCGGCCGGGGTACGAATTTGAAAATATTGAAATACGGATGTTTTGGGCCGCTTATATGTGAATTTCCACATATAAAAATGCATTCGATTCAATCCACCCGGCCTGGGAACGAAATTGAAAAAATTTAAAAATAGATGGTTTGATCGCTTATATGTGTGTTATTACATATAAAATAGTATTCGAATTCAATCCACCCTGTCGGGGAATGAATTCGAAAATATTGAAATATAGACGTTTGGGCCTCTTATATGTGTATTTCACATATAAAATGCATTCGAATTCAATCCACCCGGCCGGGGTACGAATTGAAAATATTGAAATACGGACGTTTTGGCCGCTTATATGTGGTTTTTCACATATAAAAATGCATTCGAATTCAATCCACCCGGCCGGGGAACGAAATTGAAAAAATTGAAAAATATATGGTTTGGTCGCTTATATGTGTGTTTTTACATATAAAATAGTATTCGAATTCAATCCACCCTGTCGGGGAATGAATTCGAAAATATTGAAAAATAGACGTTTGGGCCGCTTATATGTGAATTTTCACATATAAAAATGCATTCGAATTCAATCCACCCGGCCGGGCAACGAAATTGAAAAAATTGAAAAATAGATGGTTTGGTCGCTTATATGTGTTTTTACATATAAAATAGTATTCGGATTCAATCCACCCGGTCGGGGAATGAATTCGAAAATATTGAAAAATAGACTTTTGGACCGCTTATATGTGTACTTTCACATATAAAATGCATTCGAATTCAATACACCCGGCCGGGGAACGAAATTGAAAAAAATTGAAAAATAGATGGTTTGGTCGCTTATATGTGTGTTTTTACATATAAAATAGTATTCGAATTCAATCCACCCGGTCGGGGAATGGATTCGAAAATATTGAAAAATAGACGTTTGGGCCGCTTATATGTGAATTTTCACATATAAAAATGCATTCGAATTCAATCCACCCGGCCGGGGAACGAAATTGAAAAAATTGAAAAATAGATGGTTTGGTCGCTTATATGTGTGTTTTTACATATAAAATAGTATTCGAATTCAATCCACCCTGTCGGGGAATGAATTCGAAAATATTGAAAAATAGACTTTTGGCCGCTTATATGTGTATTTTCACATATAAAAATGCTTTCGAATTCAATCCACCCGGCCGGAGTATGAATTTGAAAATATTGAAATACGGACGTTTTGGCCGCTTATATGTGTATTTTTACATATAAAAATGCATTCGAATTCAATCCACCCGGCCGGGGAACGAAATTGAAAAAATTGAAAAATAGATGGTTTGGTTGCTTATATGTGTGTTTTTACATATAAAATAGTATTCGAATTCAATCCACCCGGTCGGGGAATGAATTCGAAAATATTGAAAAATAGACGTTTGGGCCGCTTATATTTGTATTTTCACATATAAAAATGCATTCGAATTCAGTCCACCCGGCCGGGGTACGAAATTGAAAATATTGAAATATGGACGTTTTGGCCGCTTGTATGTGAATTTCCACATATAAAAATGCATTCGATTTCAATCCACCCGGCCTGGGAACGAAATTGAAAAAATTTAAAAATAGATGGATTGGTCGCTTATATGTGTGTTTTTACATATAAAATAGTATTCGAATTCAATCCACCCTGTCGGGGAATGAATTCGAAAATATTGAAAAATAGACTTTTGGCCGCTTATATGTGTATTTTAACATATAAAAATGCATTCGAATTCAGTCCACCCGGCCGGGGTACGAAATTGAAAATATTGAAATACGGACGTTTGGGCCGCTTATATGTGTATTTTCACAAATAAAAATGCATTCGAATTCAGTCCACCCGGCCGGGGTACGAATTTGAAAATATTGAAATACGGACGTTTTGGCCGCTTATATGTGAATTTTCACATATAAAAATGCATTCGAATTCAGTCCACCCGGTCGGGGAATGAATTCGAAAATATTGAAAAATAGACTTTTGGCCGCTTATATGTGTATTTTCACATATGAAAATGCATTCGATTTCAATCCACCCGGCCTGGGAACGAAATTGAAAAAATTTAAAAATAGATGGATTGGTCGCTTATATGTGTGTTTTTACATATAAAATAGTATTCGAATTCAATCCACCCTGTCGGGGAATGAATTCGAAAATATTGAAAAATAGACTTTTGGCCGCTTATATGTGTATTTTAACATATAAGAATGCATTCGAATTCAGTCCACCCGGCCGGGGTACGAAATTGAAAATATTGAAATACGGACGTTTGGGCCGCTTGTATGTGAATTTCCACATATAAAAATGCATTCGATTTCAATCCACCCGGCCTGGGAACGAAATTGAAAAAATTTAAAAATAGATGGATTGGTCGCTTATATGTGTGTTTTTACATATAAAATAGTATTCGAATTCAATCCACCCGGTCGGGGAATGAATTCGAAAATATTGAAAAATAGACTTTTGGCCGCTTATATGTGTATTTTCACATATGAAAATGCATTCGAATTCAGTCCACCCGGCCGGGGTACGAATTTGAAAATATTCAAATACGGACGTTTTGGCCGCTTATATGTGAATTTTCACATATAAAAATGCATTCGAATTCAATCCACCCGGCCGGGGAACGAAATTGAAAAAATTGAAAAATAGATGGTTTGGTCGCTTATATGTGTGTTTTTGCATATAAAATAGTATTCGAATTCAATCCACCCTGTCGGGGAATGAATTCGAAAATATTGAAAAATAGACTTTTGGCCGCTTATATGTGTATTTTCACATATAAAAATGCATTCGAATTCAGTCCACCCGGCCGGGGTACGAAATTGAAAATATTGAAATACGTACGTTTGGGGCCGCTTATATGTGTATTTTCACAATAAAAATGCATTCGAATTCAGTCCACCCGGCCGGGGTACGAATTTGAAAATATTGAAATACGGACGTTTTGGCCGCTTATATGTGAATTTTCACATATAAAAATGCATTCGAATTCAGTCCACCCGGCCGGGGAACGAAATTGAAAAAATTGAAAAATAGATGGTTTGGTTGCTTATATGTGTGTTTTTACATATAAAATAGTATTCGAATTCAATCCACCCGGTCGGGGAATGAATTCGAAAATATTGAAAAATAGACGTTTGGGCCGCTTATATTTGTATTTTCACATATAAAAATGCATTCGAATTCAGTCCACCCGGCCGGGGTACGAAATTGAAAATATTGAAATACGGACGTTTTGGCCGCTTATATGTGAATTTCCACATATAAAAATGCATTCGATTTCAATCCACCCGGCCTGGGAACGAAATTGAAAAAATTTAAAATTGATGGTTTGGTCGCTTATATGTGTGTTTTTACATATAAATAGTATTCGAATTCAATCCACCCTGTCGGGGATGAATTCGAAAATATTGAAAAATAGACTTTGGCCGCTTATATGTGTATTTTCACATATAAAAATGCATTCGAATTCAGTCCACCCGGCCGGGTACGAATTTGAAAATATTGAAATACGGACGTTTTGGCCGCTTATATGTGAATTTTCACATATAAAAAATGCATTCGAATTCAATCCACCCGGCCTGGGAACGAAATTGAAAAAATTGAAAAATGATGGTTTGGTTCGCATATATGTGTGTTTTTACATATAAAATAGTATTCGAATTCAATCCACCCTGTCGGGGAATGAATTCGAAAATATTGAAAAATAGACGTTTGGCCGCTTATATTTGTATTTTCACAATATAAAAATGCATTCGAATTCAGTCCACCCGGCCGGGGTACGAAATTGAAAATATTGAAATACGGACGTTTTGGCCGCTTATATGTGAATTTTCACATATAAAATGCATTCGATTTCAATCCACCCGGCCGGGAACGAACTTGAAAAAATTGAAAAATAGATGGTATGGTCGCTTATATGTGTGTTTTTACATATAAAATAGTATTCGAATTCAATCCACCCGGTCGGGGAATGAATTCGAAAATATTGAAAAATAGACGTTTGGGCCGCTTATATTTGTATTTTTCACATATAAAAATGCATTCGAATTCAGTCCACCCGGCCGGGGTACGAAATTGAAAATATTGAAATACGGACGTTTTGGCCGCTTATATGTGTGTTTTCACATATAAAAATGCATTCGAATTCAATCCACCCGGCCGGGGAACGAAATTGAAAAAATTGAAAAATAGATGGTTTGGTCGCTTATATGTGTTTTACATATAAAATAGTATTCGAATTCAATCCACCCTGTCGGGGAATGAATTCGAAAATATTGAAAAATAGACTTTTGGCCGCTATATGTGTATTTTCACATATAAAATGCTTTCGAATTCAATCCACCCGGCGGAGTACGAATTTGAAAATATTGAAATACGGACGTTTTGGCCGCTTATATGTGAATTTTTACATATAAGAATGCATTCGAATCAATCCACCCGGCCGGGGAACGAAATTCAAAAAATTGAAAAATAGATGGTTTGGTCGCTTATATGTGTTTTTACATATAAAATAGTATTCGGATTCAATCCACCCGGTCGGGGAATGAATTCGAAAATATTGAAAAATAGACTTTTGGCCGCTTATATGTGTATTTTCACATATAAAAATGCATTCGAATTCAGTCCACCCGGCCGGGGTACGAAATTGAAAATATTGAAATACGGACGTTTTGGCCGCATATATGTGAATTTCCACATATAAAAATGCATTCGAATTTAATCCACCCGGCCTGGGAACGAAATTGAAAAAATTTAAAAATAGATGGTTTGGTCGCTTATATGTGTGTTTTTACATATAAAATAGTATTCGAATTCATTCCACCCGGTCGGGGAATGAATTCGAAAATATTGAAAAATAGACGTTTGGGCCGCTTATATTTGTATTTTCACATATAAAAATGCATTCGAATTCAGTCCACCCGGCCGGGGTACGAATTTGAAAATATTGAAATACGGATGTTTTGGCCGCTTATATGTGAATTTCCACATATAAAAATGCATTCGAATTCAATCCACCCGGCCTGGGAACGAAATTGAAAAAATTTAAAAATAGATGGTTTGATCGCTTATATGTGTGTTATTACATATAAAATAGTATTCGAATTCAATCCACCCTGTCGGGGAATGAATTCGAAAATATTGAAATATAGACGTTTGGGCCTCTTATATGTGTATTTTCACATATAAAAATGCATTCGAATTCAATCCACCCGGCCGGGGTACGAATTTGAAAATATTGAAATACGGACGTTTTGGCCGCTTATATGTGTGTTTTCACATATAAAAATGCATTCGAATTCAATCCACCCGGCCGGGGAACGAAATTGAAAAAATTGAAAAATAGATGGTTTGGTCGCTTATATGTGTGTTTTTACATATAAAATAGTATTCGAATTCAATCCACCCTGTCGGGGAATGAATTCGAAAATATTGAAAAATAGACGTTTGGGCCGCTTATATGTGAATTTTCACATATAAAAATGCATTCGAATTCAATCCACCCGGCCGGGCAACGAAATTGAAAAAATTGAAAAATAGATGGTTTGGTCGCTTATATGTGTTTTTACATATAAAATAGTATTCGGATTCAATCCACCCGGTCGGGGAATGAATTCGAAAATATTGAAAAATAGACTTTTGGCCGCTTATATGTGTACTTTCACATATAAAAATGCATTCGAATTCAATACACCCGGCCGGGGAACGAAATTGAAAAAATTGAAAAATAGATGGTTTGGTCGCTTATATGTGTGTTTTTACATATAAAATAGTATTCGAATTCAATCCACCCGGTCGGGGAATGGATTCGAAAATATTGAAAAATAGACGTTTGGGCCGCTTATATGTGAATTTTCACATATAAAAATGCATTCGAATTCAATCCACCCGGCCGGGGAACGAAATTGAAAAAATTGAAAAATAGATGGTTTGGTCGCTTATATGTGTGTTTTTACATATAAAATAGTATTCGAATTCAATCCACCCTGTCGGGGAATGAATTCGAAAATATTGAAAAATAGACTTTTGGCCGCTTATATGTGTATTTTCACATATAAAAATGCTTTCGAATTCAATCCACCCGGCCGGAGTATGAATTTGAAAATATTGAAATACGGACGTTTTGGCCGCTTATATGTGTATTTTTACATATAAAAATGCATTCGAATTCAATCCACCCGGCCGGGGAACGAAATTGAAAAATTGAAAAATAGATGGTTTGGTTGCTTATATGTGTGTTTTTACATATAAAATAGTATTCGAATTCAATCCACCCGGTCGGGGAATGAATTCGAAAATATGAAAAATAGACGTTTGGGCCGCTTATATTTGTATTTTCACATATAAAAATGCATTCGAATTCAGTCCACCCGGCCGGGGTACGAAATTGAAAATATTGAAATATGGACGTTTTGGCCGCTTGTATGTGAATTTCCACATATAAAAATGCATTCGATTTCAATCCACCCGGCCTGGGAACGAAATTGAAAAAATTTAAAAATAGATGGATTGGTCGCTTATATGTGTGTTTTTACATATAAAATAGTATTCGAATTCAATCCACCCTGTCGGGGAATGAATTCGAAAATATTGAAAAATAGACTTTTGGCCGCTTATATGTGTATTTTAACATATAAAAATGCATTCGAATTCAGTCCACCCGGCCGGGGTACGAAATTGAAAATATTGAAATACGGACGTTTGGGCCGCTTATATGTGTATTTTCACAAATAAAAATGCATTCGAATTCAGTCCACCCGGCCGGGGTACGAATTTGAAAATATTGAAATACGGACGTTTTGGCCGCTTATATGTGAATTTTCACATATAAAATGCATTCGAATTCAGTCCACCCGGTCGGGGAATGAATTCGAAAATATTGAAAAATAGACTTTTGGCCGCTTATATGTGTATTTTCACATATGAAAATGCATTCGATTTCAATCCACCCGGCCTGGGAACGAAATTGAAAAAATTTAAAAATAGATGGATTGGTCGCTTATATGTGTGTTTTTACATATAAAATAGTATTCGAATTCAATCCACCCTGTCGGGGAATGAATTCGAAAATATTGAAAAATAGACTTTTGGCCCGCTTATATGTGTATTTTAACATATAAGAATGCATTCGAATTCAGTCCACCCGGCCGGGGTACGAAATTGAAAATATTGAAATACGGACGTTTGGGCCGCTTGTATGTGAATTTCCACATATAAAAATGCATTCGATTTCAATCCACCCGGCCTGGGAACGAAATTGAAAAAATTTAAAAATAGATGGATTGGTCGCTTATATGTGTGTTTTACATATAAAATAGTATTCGAATTCAATCCACCCGGTCGGGGAATGAATTCGAAAATATTGAAAAATAGACTTTTGGCCGCTTATATGTGTATTTTCACATATGAAAATGCATTCGAATTCAGTCCACCCGGCCGGGGTACGAATTTGAAAATATTCAAATACGGACGTTTTGGCCGCTTATATGTGAATTTTCACATATAAAAATGCATTCGAATTCAATCCACCCGGCCGGGGAACGAAATTGAAAAAATTGAAAAATAGATGGTTTGGTCGCTTATATGTGTGTTTTTGCATATAAAATAGTATTCGAATTCAATCCACCCTGTCGGGGAATGAATTCGAAAATATTGAAAAATAGACTTTTGGCCGCTTATATGTGTATTTTCACATATAAAAATGCATTCGAATTCAGTCCACCCGGCCGGGGTACGAAATTGAAAATATTGAAATACGTACGTTTGGGCCGCTTATATGTGTATTTTCACAAATAAAAATGCATTCGAATTCAGTCCACCCGGCCGGGGTACGAATTTGAAAATATTGAAATACGGACGTTTTGGCCGCTTATATGTGAATTTTCACATATAAAAATGCATTCGAATTCAGTCCACCCGGCCGGGGAACGAAATTGAAAAAATTGAAAAATAGATGGTTTGGTTGCTTATATGTGTGTTTTACATATAAAATAGTATTCGAATTCAATCCACCCGGTCGGGGAATGAATTCGAAAATATTGAAAAATAGACGTTTGGGCCGCTTATATTTGTATTTTCACATATAAAAATGCATTCGAATTCAGTCCACCCGGCCGGGGTACGAAATTGAAAATATTGAAATACGGACGTTTTGGCCGCTTATATGTGAATTTCCACATATAAAATGCATTCGATTTCAATCCACCCGGCCTGGGAACGAAATTGAAAAAATTTAAAATTGATGGTTGGTCGCTTATATGTGTGTTTTTACATATAAAATAGTATTCGAATTCAATCCACCCTGTCGGGGAATGAATTCGAAAATATTGAAAAATAGACTTTTGGCCGCTTATATGTGTATTTTCACAAATAAAAATGCATTCGAATTCAGTCCACCCGGCCGGGGTACGAATTTGAAAATATTGAATACGGACGTTTGGCCGCTTATATGTGAATTTTCACATATAAAAATGCATTCGAATTCAATCCACCCGGCCGGGGAAGGAAATTGAAAAATTGAAAAATAGATGGTTTGGTTGCATATATGTGTGTTTTTACATATAAAATAGTATTCGAATTCAATCCACCCGGTCGGGGAATGAATTCGAAAATATTGAAAAATAGACGTTTGGGCCGCTTATATTTGTATTTTCACATATAAAAATGCATTCGAATTCAGTCCACCCGGCCGGGGTACGAAATTGAAAATATTGAAATACGGACGTTTTGGCCGCTTATATGTGAATTTCCACATATAAAATGCATTCGATTTCAATCCACCCGGCCTGGGAACGAACTTGAAAAAATTTAAAAATAGATGGTATGGTCGCTTATATGTGTGTTTTTACATATAAAATAGTATTCGAATTCAGTCCACCCGGCAGGGTACGAATTTGAAAATATTGAAAAATAGACTTTTGGCCGCTTATATGTGTATTTTCACATATAAAATGCTTTCGAATTCAATCCACCCGGCCGGAGTACGAATTTGAAAATATTGAAACGGACGTTTTGGCCGCTTATATGTGAATTTTTACATATAAAAATGCATTCGAAATCAATCCACCCGGCCTGGGAACGAAATTGAAAAAATTTAAAAATAGATGGTTTGGTCGCTTATATGTGTGTTTTTACATATAAAATAGTATTCGGATTCAATCCACCCGGTCGGGGAATGGATTCGAAAATATTGAAAAATAGACGTTTAAGCCGCTTATATGTGAATTTTCACATATAAAAATGCATTCGAATTCAATCCACCCGGCCGGGGAACGAAATTGAAAAAATTGAAAAATAGATGGTTTGGTCGCTTATATGTGTGTTTTTTGCATATAAAATAGTATTCGAATTCAATCCACCCTGTCGGGGAATGAATTCGAAAATATTGAAAAATAGACTTTTGGCCGCTTATATGTGTATTTTCACATATAAAAATGCATTCGAATTCAGACCACCCGGCCGGGGTACGAAATTGAAAATATTGAAATACGGACGTTTGGGCCGCTTATATGTGTATTTTCACAAATAAAAATGCATTCGAATTCAGTCCACCCGGCCGGGGTACGAATTTGAAAATATTGAAATACGGACGTTTTGGCCGCTTATATGTGAATTTTCACATATAAAAATGCATTCGAATTCAATCCACCCGGCCGGGGTACGAATTTGAAAATATTGAAATACGGATGTTTTGGCCGCTTATATGTGAATTTCCACATATAAAAATGCATTCGAATTTAATCCACCCGGCCTGGGAACGAAATTGAAAAAATTTAAAAATAGATGGTTTGGTCGCTTATATGTGTTTTTACATATAAAATAGTATTCGAATTCATTCCACCCGGTCGGGGAATGAATTCGAAAATATTGAAAAATAGACGTTTGGGCCGCTTATATTTGTATTTTCACATATAAAAATGCATTCGAATTCAGTCCACCCGGCCGGGGTACGAATTTGAAAATATTGAAATACGGATGTTTTGGCCGCTTATATGTGAATTTCCACATATAAAAATGCATTCGAATTCAATCCACCCGGCCTGGGAACGAAATTGAAAAAATTTAAAAATAGATGGTTTGATCGCTTATATGTGTGTTATTACATATAAAATAGTATTCGAATTCAATCCACCCTGTCGGGGAATGAATTCGAAAATATTGAAATATAGACGTTTGGGCCTCTTATATGTGTATTTTCACATATAAAAATGCATTCGAATTCAATCCACCCGGCTGGGGTACGAATTTGAAAATATTGAAATACGGACGTTTTGGCCGCTTATATGTGTGTTTTCACATATAAAAATGCATTCGAATTCAATCCACCCGGCCGGGGAACGAAATTGAAAAAATTGAAAAATAGATGGTTTGGTCGCTTATATGTGTTTTTACATATAAAATAGTATTCGAATTCAATCCACCCTGTCGGGGAATGAATTCGAAAATATTGAAAAATAGACTTTTGGCCGCTTATATGTGTATTTTCACATATAAAAATGCTTTCGAATTCAATCCACCCGGCCGGAGTACGAATTTGAAAATATTGAAATACGGACGTTTTGGCCGCTTATATGTGAATTTTTACATATAAGAATGCATTCGAATTCAATCCACCCGGCCGGGGAACGAAATTCAAAAAAATTGAAAAATAGATGGTTTGGTCGCTTATATGTGTTTTTACATATAAAATAGTATTCGGATTCAATCCACCCGGTCGGGGAATGAATTCGAAAATATTGAAAAATAGACTTTTGGCCGCTTATATGTGTATTTTCACATATAAAAATGCATTCGAATTCAGTCCACCCGGCCGGGGTACGAAATTGAAAATATTGAAATACGGACGTTTTGGCCGCATATATGTGAATTTCCACATATAAAAATGCATTCGAATTTAATCCACCCGGCCTGGGAACGAAATTGAAAAAATTTAAAAATAGATGGTTTGGTCGCTTATATGTGTGTTTTTACATATAAAATAGTATTCGAATTCATTCCACCCGGTCGGGGAATGAATTCGAAAATATTGAAAAATAGACGTTTGGGCCGCTTATATTTGTATTTTCACATATAAAAATGCATTCGAATTCAGTCCACCCGGCCGGGGTACGAATTTGAAAATATTGAAATACGGATGTTTTGGCCGCTTATATGTGAATTTCCACATATAAAAATGCATTCGAATTCAATCCACCCGGCCTGGGAACGAAATTGAAAAAATTTAAAATAGATGGTTTGATCGCTTATATGTGTGTTATTACATATAAAATAGTATTCGAATTCAATCCACCCTGTCGGGGAATGAATTCGAAAATATTGAAATATAGACGTTTGGGCCTCTTATATGTGTATTTTCACATATAAAAATGCATTCGAATTCAATCCACCGGCCGGGGTACGAATTTGAAAATATTGAAATACGGACGTTTTGGCCGCTTATATGTGTGTTTTTCACATATAAAAATGCATTCGAATTCAATCCACCCGGCCGGGGAACGAAATTGAAAAAATTGAAAAATAGATGGTTTGGTCGCTTATATGTGTTTTTACATATAAAATAGTATTCGAATTCAATCCACCCTGTCGGGGAATGAATTCGAAAATATTGAAAAATAGACTTTTGGCCGCTATATGTGTATTTTCACATATAAAAATGCTTTCGAATTCAATCCACCCGGCCGGAGTACGAATTTGAAAATATTGAAATACGGACGTTTTGGCCGCTTATATGTGAATTTTTACATATAAGAATGCATTCGAATTCAATAAACCCGGCCGGGGAACGAAATTCAAAAAAATTGAAAAATAGATGGTTTGGTCGCTTATATGTGTTTTTACATATAAAATAGTATTCGGATTCAATCCACCCGGTCGGGGAATGGATTCGAAAATATTGAAAATAGACGTTTGGGCCGCTTATATGTGAATTTTCACATATAAAAATGCATTCGAATTCAATCCACCCGGCCGGGGAACGAAATTGAAAAAATTGAAAAATAGATGGTTTGGTCGCTTATAAGTGTGTTTTTACATATAAAATAGCATTCGAAATCAATCCACCCGGTCGGGGAATGAATTCGAAAATATTGAAAAATAGACTTTTGGCCGCTTATATGTGTACTTTCACATATAAAAATGCATTCGAATTCAATCCACCCGGCCGGGGAACGAAATTGAAAAAATTGAAAAATAGATGGTTTGGTCGCTTATATGTGTGTTTTTACATATAAAATAGTATTCGAATTCAATCCACCCGGTCGGGGAATGGATTCGAAAATATTGAAAAATAGACGTTTGGGCCGCTTATATGTGAATTTTCACATATAAAAATGCATTCGAATTCAATCCACCCGGCCGGGGAACGAAATTGAAAAAATTGAAAAATAGATGGTTTGGTCGCTTATATGTGTGTTTTTACATATAAAATAGTATTCGAATTCAATCCACCCTGTCGGGGAATGAATTCGAAAATATTGAAAAATAGACTTTTGGCCGCTTATATGTGTATTTTCACATATAAAAATGCTTTCGAATTCAATCCACCCGGCCGGAGTATGAATTTGAAAATATTGAAATACGGACGTTTTGGCCGCTTATATGTGAATTTTTACATATAAAAATGCATTCGAATTCAATCCACCCGGCCGGGGAACGAAATTCAAAAAAATTGAAAAATAGATGGTTTGGTCGCTTATATGTGAATTTTCACATATAAAAATGCATTCGAATTCAATCCACCCGGCCGGGGAACGAAATTGAAAAAATTGAAAAATAGATGGTTTGGTCGCTTATATGTGTGTTTTTACATATAAAATAGTATTCGAAATCAATCCACCCGGTCGGGAAATGAATTCGAAAATATTGAAAAATAGACTTTTGGCCGCTTATATGTGTATATTCCCGGCCGGAGTATGAATTCGAAAATATTGAAAAATAGACGTTTGGGCCGCTTATATGTGAATTTTCACATATAAAAATGCATTCGAATTCAATCCACCCGGCCGGGGAACGAAATTGAAAAAATTGAAAAATAGATGGTTTGGTCGCTTATATGTGTGTTTTTACATATAAAATAGTATTCGAAATCAATCCACCCGGTCGGGGAATGAATTCGAAAATATTGAAAAATAGACTTTTGGCCGCTTATATGTGTATTTTCACATATAAAAATGCTTTCGAATTCAATCCACCCAGCCGGAGTATGAATTTGAAAATATTGAAATACGGACGTTTGGGCCGCTTATATGTGAATTTTCACATATAAAAATGCATTCGAATTCAATCTACCCGGCCTGGGAACGAAATTGAAAAAATTTAAAAATAGATGGTTTGGTCGCTTATATATGTGTTTTTACATATAAAATAGTATTCGAATTCAATCCACCCGGTCGGGGAATGAATTCGAAAATATTGAAAAATAGACGTTTGGGCCGCTTATATTTGTATTTTCACATATAAAAATGCATTCGAATTCAATCCACCCGGCCTGGGAACGAAATTGAAAAAATTTAAAAATAGATGGTTTGGTCGCTTATATGTGTGTTATTACATATAAAATAGTATTCGAATTCAATCCATCCTGTCGGGGAATGAATTCGAAAATATTGAAATATAGACGTTTGGGCCCCTTATATGTGTATTTTCACATATAAAAATGCATTCGAATTCAATCCACCCGGCCGGGGTACGAATTTAAAAATATTGAAATACGGACGTCTTGGCCGCTTATATGTGTGTTTTCACATATAAAAATGCATTCCAATTCAATCCACCCGGCCGGGGAATGAATTCGAAAATATTGAAAAATAGACGTTTGGCCGCTTATATGTGTATTTTCACATATAAAAATGCTTTCGAATTCAGTCCACCCGGCCGGGGTACGAATTTGAAAATATTGAAATACGGACGTTTTGGTCGCTTATATGTGAATTTCCACATATAAAAATGCATTCGAATTCAATCCACCCGGCCTGGGAACGAAATTGAAAATATTTAAAAATAGATGGTTTGGTCGCTTATATGTGTGTTATTACATATAAAATAGTATTCGAATTCAATCCATCCTGTCGGGGAATGAATTCGAAAATATTGAAATATAGACGTTTGGGCCCCTTATATGTGTATTTTCACATATAAAAATGCATTCGAATTCAATCCACCCGGCCGGGGTACGAATTTAAAAATATTGAAATACGGACGTCTTGGCCGCTTATATGTGTGTTTTCACATATAAAAATGCATTCCAATTCAATCCACCCGGCCGGGGAATGAATTCGAAAATATTGAAAAATAGACGTTTGGCCGCTTATATGTGTATTTTCACATATAAAAATGCATTCGAATTCAATCCACCCGGCTGGGGAACGAAATTGAAAAAATTGAAAAATAGATGGTTTGGTCGCTTATATGTGTGTTTTTACATATAAAATAGTATTCGAATTCAATCCACCCTGTCGGGGAATGAATTCGAAAATATTGAAAAATAGACTTTTGGCCGCTTATATGTGTATTTTCACATATGAAAATGCATTCGAATTCAGTCCACCCGGCCGGGGTACGAATTTGAAAATATTCAAATACGGACGTTTTGGCCGCTTATATGTGAATTTTCACATATAAAAATGCATTCGAATTCAATCCACCCGGCCGGGGAACGAAATTGAAAAAATTGAAAAATAGATGGTTTGGTCGCTTATATGTGTGTTTTTGCATATAAAATAGTATTCGAATTCAATCCACCCGGTCGGGGAATGAATTCGAAAATATTGAAAAATAGACTTTTGGCCGCTTATATGTGTATTTTCACATATAAAAATGCATTCGAATTCAGTCCACCCGGCCGGGGTACGAAATTGAAAATATTGAAATACGGACGTTTTGGCCGCTTATATGTGAATTTCCACATATAAAAATGCATTCGATTTCAATCCACCCGGCCTGGGAACGAAATTGAAAAAATTTAAAAATAGATGGTTTGGTCGCTTATATGTGTGTTTTTACATATAAAATAGTATTCGAATTCAATCCACCATGTCGGGGAATGAATTAGAAAATATTGAAAAATAGACTTTTGGCCGCTTATATGTGTATTTTAACATATAAAAATGCATTCGAATTCAGTCCACCCGGCCGGGGTACGAAATTGAAAATATTGAAATACGGACGTTTGGGCCGCTTATATGTGTATTTTCACAATAAAAATGCATTCGAATTCAGTCCACCCGGCCGGGGTACGAATTTGAAAATATTGAAATACGGACGTTTTGGCCGCTTATATGTGAATTTTCACATATAAAAATGCATTCGAATTCAATCCACCCGGCCGGGGAAGGAAATTGAAAAAATTGAAAAATAGATGGTTTGGTTGCATATATGTGTGTTTTTACATATAAAATAGTATTCGAATTCAATCCACCCGGTCGGGGAATGAATTCGAAAATATTGAAAAATAGACGTTTGGGCCGCTTATATTTGTATTTTCACATATAAAAATGCATTCGAATTCAGTCCACCCGGCCGGGGTACGAAATTGAAAATATTGAAATACGGACGTTTTGGCCGCTTATATGGGAATTTCCACATATAAAAATGCATTCGATTTCAATCCACCCGGCCTGGGAACGAACTTGAAAAAATTTAAAAATAGATGGTTTGGTCGCTTATATGTGTGTTTTTACATATCAAATAGTATTCGAATTCAGTCCACCCGGCCGGGGTACGAATTTGAAAATATTGAAATACGGACGTTTTGGCCGCTTATATGTGAATTTTCACATATAAAAATGCATTCGAATTCAATCCACCCGGCCGGGGAACGAAATTGAAAAAATTGAAAAATAGATGGTTTGGTCGCTTATATGTGTGTTTTTGCATATAAAATAGTATTCGAATTCAATCCACCCTGTCGGGGAATGAATTCGAAAATATTGAAAAATAGACTTTTGGCCGCTTATATGTGTATTTTCACATATAAAAATGCATTCGAATTCAGTCCACCCGGCCGGGGTACGAAATTGAAAATATTCAAATACTGACGTTTTGGCCGCTTATATGTGAATTTTCACATATAAAAATGCATTCGAATTCAATCCACCCGGCCGGGGAACGAAATTGAAAAAATTGAAAAATAGATGGTTTGGTCGCTTATATGTGTGTTTTTGCATATAAAATAGTATTCGAATTCAATCCACCCTGTCGGGGAATGAATTCGAAAATATTGAAAAATAGACTTTTGGCCGCTTATATGTGTATTTTCACATATGAAAATGCATTCGAATTCAGTCCACCCGGCAGGGGTACGAATTTGAAAATATTCAAATACGGACGTTTGGCCGCTTATATGTGAATTTTCACATATAAAAATGCATTCGAATTCAATCCACCCGGCCGGGGAAACGAAATTGAAAAAATTGAAAAATAGATGGTTTGGTCGCTTATATGTGTGTTTTTGCATATAAAATAGTATTCGAATCAATCCACCCTGTCGGGGAATGAATTCAAAAATATTGAAAAATAGACTTTTGGCCGCTTATATGTGTATTTTCACATATAAAAATGCATTCGAATTCAGTCCACCCGGCCGGGGTACGAAATTGAAAATATTGAAATACGGACGTATGGGCCGCTTATATGTGTATTTTCACAAATAAAAATGCATTCGAATTCAGTCCACCCGGCCGGGGTACGAATTTGAAAATATTGAAATACGGACGTTTTGGCCGCTATATGTGAATTTTCACATATAAAAATGCATTCGAATCAATCCACCCAGCCGGGGAACGAAATTGAAAAAATTGAAAAATAGATGGTTTGGTTGCATATATGTGTGTTTTTACATATAAAATAGTATTCGAATTCAATCCACCCGGTCGGGGAATGAATTCGAAAATATTGAAAAATAGACGTTTGGGCCGCTTATATTTGTATTTTCACATATAAACAATGCATTCGAATTCAGTCCACCCGGCCGGGGTACGAAATTGAAAATATTGAAATACGGACGTTTTGGCCGCTTATATGTGAATTTCCACATATAGAAATGCATTCGATTTCAATCCACCCGGCCTGGGAACGAACTTGAAAAAATTTAAAAATAGATGGTTTGGTCGCTTATATGTGTGTTTTTACATATAAAATAGTATTCGAATTCAATCCACCCGGTCGGGGAATGAATTCGAAAATATTGAAAAATAGACGTTTGGGCCGCTTATATTTGTATTTTCACATATAAAAATGCATTCGAATTCAGTCCACCCGGCCGAGGTACGAATTTGAAAATATTGAAATACGGACGTTTTGGCCGCTTATATGTGTGTTTTCATATATAAAAATGCATTCGAATTCAATCCACCCGGCCGGGGAACGAAATTGAAAAAATTGAAAAATAGATGGTTTGGTCGCTTATATGTGTTTTTACATATAAAATAGTATTCGAATTCATTCCACCCTGTCGGGGAATGAATTCGAAAATATTGAAAAATAGACTTTTGGCCGCTTATATGTGTATTTTCACATATAAAAATGCTTTCGAATTCAATCCACCCGGCCGGAGTACGAATTTGAAAATATTGAAATACGGACGTTTTGGCCGCTTGTATGTGAATATTTACATATAAAAATGCATTCGAATTCAATCCACCCGGCCGGGGAACGAAATTGAAAAAATTGAACAATAGATGGTTTGGTCGCTATTTGTGTGGTTTTTACATATAAAATAGTATTCGAATTCAATCCACCCTGTCGGGGAATGAATTCGAAAATATTGAAAAATAGACTTTTGGCCGCTTATATGTGTATTTTCACATATAAAAATGCTTTCGAATTCAATCCACCCGGCCGGAGTACGAATTTGAAAATAATGAAATACGGACGTTTTGGCCGCTTATATGTGTATTTTTACATATAAAAATGCATTCGAATTCAATCCACCCGGCCGGGGAACGAAATTCAAAAAAATTGAAAAATAGATGGTTTGGTCGCTTATATGTGTTTTTACATATAAAATAGTATTCGGATTCAATCCACCCGGTCGGGGAATGGATTCGAAAATATTGAAAAATAGACGTTTGGGCCGCTTATATGTGAATTTTCACATATAAAAATGCATTCGAATTCAATCCACCCGGCCGGGGAACGAAATTGAAAAAATTGAAAAATAGATGGTTTGGTCGCTTATATGTGTGTTTTTACATATAAAATAGTATTCGAAATCAATCCACCCGGTCGGGGAATGAATTCGAAAATATTGAAAAATAGACTTTTGGCCGTTTATATGTGTATTTTGACATATAAAAATGCATTCGAATTCAATCCACCCGGCCGGGGAACGAAATTGAAAAAATTGAAAAATAGATGGTTTGGTCGCTTATATGTGTGTTTTTACATATAAAATAGTATTCGAATTCAATCCACCCTGTCGGGGAATGAATTCGAAAATATTGAAAAATAGACTTTTGGCCGCTATATGTGTATTTTCACATATAAAAAATGCATTCGAATTCAGTCCACTCGGCCGGGGTACGAATTTCAAAATATTGAAATATGGACGTTTTGGCCGCTTATATGTGAATTTCCACATATAAAAATGCATTCGAAATCAATCCACCCGGCCGGGGAACGAAATTGAAAAAATTGAACAATAGTTGGTTTGGTCGCTTACTTGTGTGTTTTTACTTATAAAATAGTATTCGAATTCAATCCACCCTGTCGGGGAATGAATTCGAAAATATTGAAAAATAGACTTTTGGCCGCTTATATGTGTATTTTCACATATAAAAATGCATTCGAATTCAATCCACCCGGCCGGGGAACGAAATTGAAAAAATTGAAAAATAGATGGTTTGGTCGCTTATATGTGTCTTTTTACATATAAAATAGTATTCGAAATCAATCCACCCGGTCGGGGAATGAATTTGAAAATATTGAAAAATAGACTTTTGGCCGCTTATATGTGTATTTTCACATATAAAAACGCATTCGAATTCAATCCACCCGGCCGGGGAACGAAATTGAAAAAATTGAAAAATAGATGGTTTGGTCGCTTATATGTGTGTTTTTACATATAAAATAGTATTCGAATTCAATCCACCCGGTCGGGGAATGGATTCGAAAATATTGAAAAATAGACGTTTGGGCCGCTTATATGTGAATTTTCACATATAAAAATGCATTCGAATTCAATCCACCCGGCCGGGGAACGAAATTGAAAAAATTGAAAAATAGATGGTTTGGTCGCTTATATGTGTGTTTTTACATATAAAATAGTATTCGAATTCAATCCACCCTGTCGGGGAATGATTTCGAAAATATTGAAAAATAGACTTTTGGCCGCTTATATGTGTATTTTCACATATAAAAATGCTTTCGAATTCAATCCACCCGGCCGGAATATGAATTTGAAAATATTGAAATACGGACGTTTTGGCCGCTTATATGTGAATTTTTACATATAAAAATGCATTCGAATTCAATCCACCCGGCCGGGGAACGAAATTGAAAAAATTGAAAAATAGATGGTTTGGTCGCTTATATGTGTGTTTTTACATATAAAATAGTATTCGAATTCAATCCACCCGGTCGGGGAATGAATTCGAAAATATTGAAAAATAGACTTTTGGCCGCTTATATGTGTATTTTCACATATAAAAATGCATTCGAATTCAGTCCACCCGGCCGGGGTACGAAATTGAAAATATTGAAATACGGACGTTTTGGCCGCTTATATGTGAATTTTCACATATAAAAATGCATTCGATTTCAATCCACCCGGCCTGGGAACGAAATTGAAAAAATTTAAAAATAGATGGTTTGGTCGCTTATATGTGTGTTTTTACATATAAAATAGTATTCGAATTCAATCCACCCTGTCGGGGAATGAATTCGAAAATATTGAAAAATAGACTTTTGGCCGCTTATATGTGTATTTTCACATATAAAAATGCATTCGAATTCAGTCCACCCGGCCGGGGTACGAAATTGAAAATATTGAAATACGGACGTTTTGGCCGCTTATATGTGAATTTTCACATATAAAAATGCATTCGATTTCAATCCACCCGGCCTGGGAACGAAATTGAAAAAATTTAAAAATAGATGGTTTGGTCGCTTATATGTGTGTTTTTACATATAAAATAGTATTCGAATTCAATCCACCCTGTCGGGGAATGAATTCGAAAATATTAAAAATAGACTTTTGGCCGCTTATATGTGTATTTTCACATATAAAAATGCATTCGAATTCAGTCCACCCGGCCGGGGTACGAAATTGAAAATATTGAAATACGGACGTTTTGGCCGCTTATATGTGAATTTTCACATATAAAAATGCATTCGAATTCGATCCACCCGGCCGGGGAACGAAATTGAAAAAATTGAAAAATAGATGGTTTGGTCGCTTATATGTGTGTTTTTACATATAAAATAGTATTCGAATTCAATCCACCCGGTCGGGGAATGAATTCGAAAATATTGAAAAATAGACTTTTGGCCGCTTATATGTGTATTTTCACATATAAAAATGCATTCGATTCAGTCCACCCGGCCGGGGTACGAAATTGAAAATATTGAAATACGGACGTTTTGGCCGCTTATATGTGAATTTTCACATATAAAAATGCATTCGATTTCAATCCACCCGGCCTGGGAACGAAATTGAAAAAATTTAAAAATAGATGGTTTGGTCGCTTATATGTGTGTTTTTACATATAAAATAGTATTCGAATTCAATCCACCCGGTCGGGGAATGAATTCGAAAATATTGAAAAATAGACTTTTGGCCGCTTATATGTGTATTTTCACATATAAAAATGCATTCGAAGTCAGTCCCACCCGGCCGGGGTACGAAATTGAAATATTGAAATACGGACGTTTGGGCCGCTTATATGTGATTTTCACATATAAAAATGCATTCGATTTCAATCCACCCGGCCTGGGAACGAAATTGAAAAAATTTAAAAATAGATGGTTTGGGGTCGCTTATATGTGTGTTTTTACATATAAAATAGTATTCGAATTCAATCCACCCTGTCGGGGAATGAATTCGAAAATATTAAAATAGACTTTTGGCCGCTATATGTGTATTTTAACGGTTCCATGACACTTTGCCGTATGACAGTTCGCCGTTGGCACCTTCGCCGTCGGACAAATCGCCGTGTTACTTTTTCGCCGTGTGGGTACATTCGCCGTATGGAATTTTGCCGTATGTGACAGTTTGCCGTAAGGAACTTCTCGCCGTAAAGTAGAAAAAATACTTATGAAAAACGAATGATAACTAATCAATTAATCACAAGTACTTAGGCGATTAACTTTGAGTGTAAACAAAATCATATATTGAAATTGAAAAATTGTTTGTTATTATAGTCTAGTTATAATTACAAATAATTTACCGATACTGTATGTGTGTAACAACAAAAGTGTAATGGGGGCTGCGCCCCCAAACCCCCTGCTCAACCAATAACCCTATAACCCTATAACCCAATCGCGTACGGCAAAATGTCTCATACGGCGAAATGTTATACGGCAAGATGTCTCATACGGCGAAATATTATACGGCAAAAGGTCTCATACGGCGAAATGTTTACGGCGAAGGGTCCGACGGCGAAGTGTCATACGGCAAAATGTCCGGTTACGATTTTAACATATAAAAATGCATTCGAATTCAGTCCACCCGGCCGGGGTACGAAATTGAAAATATTGAAATACGGACGTTTGGGCCGCTTATATGTGTATTTTCACAAATAAAAATGCATTCGAATTCAGTCCACCCGGCCGGGGTACGAATTTGAAAATATTTAAAAATAGATGGTTTGGTCGCTTATATGTGTGTTTTTACATATAAAATAGTATTCGAATTCAATCCACCTGTCGGGGAATGAATTCGAAAATATTAAAAATAGACTTTTGGCCGCTTATATGTGTATTTAACGGTTCCATGACACTTTGCCGTATGACAGTTCGCCTTGGACACTTCGCCGTCGGACAAATCGCCGTGTTACTTTTCGCCGTGTGGGACATTTCGCCGTATGGAATTTTGCCGTATGTGACATTTTGCCGTAAGGAACTTCTCGCCGTAAAGTAGGAAAAATACTTATGAAAAACGAATGATAACTAATCAATTAATCACAAGTACTTAGGCGATTAACTTTGAGTGTAACAAAATCATATATGAAATTGAAAAATTGTTTGTATTATAGTCTAGTTATAATTACAAATAATTTACCGATACTGTATGTGTGTAACAACAAAAGTGTAATGGGGGGCTGCGCCCCCAAACCCCCTGCTCAACCAATAACCCTATAACCCTATAACCCAATCGCGTACGGCAAAATGTCTCATACGGCGAAATGTTATACGGCAAGATGTCTCATACGGCGAATATATACGGCAAAAGGTCTCATACGGCGAAATGTTTACGGCGAGGGTCGACGGCGAAGTGTCATACGGCAAAATGTCCGGTTCGATTTTAACATATAAAAATGCATTCGAATTCAGTCCACCCGGCCGGGGTACGAAATTGAAAATATTGAAATACGGACGTTTGGCCGCTTATAGTGTATTTTCACAAATAAAAATGCATTCGAATTCAGTCCACCCGGCCGGGGTACGAATTTGAATATTGAAATACGGACGTTTTGGCCGCTTATATGTGAATTCCACATATAAAAATGCATTCGAATTCAATACACCGGCCTGGGAACGAAATTGAAAAAATTTAAAAATAGATGGTTGGTCGCTTATATGTGTGTTTTTACATATAATAGTATTCGAATTCAATCCACCCTGTCGGGGAATGAATTCGAAAATTTGAAAAATAGATGGTTTGGTCGCTTATATGTGTTTTTACATATAAAAGCATTCGAATCAGTCCACCCGGCCGGGGTACGAATTGAAAATATTGAAATACGGACGTTTTGGCCGCTTATATGTGAATTTCCACATATAAAAATGCATTCGATTTCAATCCACCCGCCGGAACGAACTTGAAAAAATTTAAAAATAGATGGTTTGGTCGCTTATGTGTGTTTTTACATATCATAGTATTCGAATTCAGTCCACCCGGCCGGGGTACGAATTTGAAAATATTGAAATACGGACGTTTTGGCCGCTTATATGTGAATTTTCACATATAAAAATGCATTCGAATTCAATCCACCCGGCCGGGGAACGAAATTGAAAAAATTGAAAAATAGATGGTTGGTCGCTATATGTGTGTTTTTCATATAAAATAGTATTCGAATTCAATCCACCTGTCGGGGAATGAATTCGAAAATATTGAAAAATAGGACTTTGGCCGCTTATATGTGTATTTTCACATATCAAAAATGCATTCGAATTCAGTCCACCCGGCCGGGGTACGAAATTGAAATATTGCAATACTGACGTTTTGGCCGCTTATATGTGAATTTTCACATATAAAAATGCATACGAATTCAATCAACCCGGCCGGGGAACGAAATTGAAAAAATTGAAAAATAGATGGTTTGGTCGCTTATATGTGTGTTTTTGCATATAAAATAGTATTCGAATTCAATCCACCCTGTCGGGGAATGAATTCGAAAATATTGAAAAATAGACTTTTGGCCGCTTATATGTGTATTTTCACATATGAAAATGCATTCGAATTCAGTCCACCCGGCAGGGGTACGAATTGAAAATATTCAAATACTGACGTTTTGGCCGCTTATATGTGAATTTTCACATATAAAAATGCATTACGAATTCAATCCACCCGGCCGGGGAACGAAATTGAAAAAATGAAAAATAGATGGTTTGGTCGCTTATATGTGTGTTTTTGCATATAAACTAGTATTCGAATTCAATCCACCCTGTCGGGGAATGAATTCGAAAATATTGAAAAATAGACTTTTGGCCGCTTATATGTGTATTTTCACATATAAAAATGCATTCGAATTCAGTCCACCCGGCCGGGTACGAATTGAAAATATTGAAATACGGACGTTTGGCCGCTTATATGTGAATTTTCACATATAAAAATGCATTCGAATTCAATCCACCCGGCCGGGGAACGAAATTGAAAAAATTGAAAAATAGATGGTTTGGTCGCTTATATGTGTGTTTTTACATATAAAATAGTATTCGAATTCAATCCACCCTGTCGGGGAATGAATTCGAAAATATTGAAAAATAGACTTTTGGCCGCTTATATTTGTATTTTCACATATAAAATGCATTCGAATTCAGTCCACCCGGCCGGGGTACGAAATTGAAAATATTGAAATACGGGACGTTTTGGCCGCTTATATGTGAATTTTCACATATAAAAATGCATTCGAATTTAATCCACCCGGCCGGGGACGAAATTGATAAAATTGAAAAATAGATGGTTGGTTGCTTATATGTGTGTTTTTACATATAAAATATATTCGAATTCAATCCCCCGGTCGGGGAATGAATTCGAAAATATTGAAAAAGACGTTTGGGCCGCTTATATTTGTATTTTCACATATAAAAATGCATTCGAATTCAGTCCACACCGGCCGGGGTACGAAATTGAAAAATTGAAATACGGACGTTTTGGCCGCTTATATGTGAATTTTCACATATAAAAAGCATTCGATTTCAATCCACCCGGCCTGGGAACGAAATTGAAAAAATTTAAAAATAGATGGTTTGGTCGCTTATATGTGTGTTTTTACTTATAAAAGTATTCGAATTCAATCCACCCTGTCGGGGAATGAATTCGAAAATATTAAAAATAGACTTTTGGCCGCTTATATGTATTTTAACATATAAAAATGCATTCGAATTCAGTCCACCCGGCGGGGTACGAAATTGAAAATATTGAAATACGGACGTTGGGCCGCTTATATGTGTATTTCACAAATAAAAATGCATTCGAATTCAGTCCACCCGGCCGGGGTACGAATTTGAAAATATTGAAATACGGACGTTTTGGCCGCTTATATGTGAATTTTCACATATAAAATGCATTCGAATTCAATCCACCCGGCCGGGGAACGAAATTGAAAAAATTGAAAAATAGATGGTTTGGTTGCATATATGTGTGTTTTTACATATAAAATAGTATTCGAATTCAATCCACCCGGCGGGGAATGAATTCGAAAATATTGAAAAATAGACGTTGGGGCCGCTTATATTTGTATTTTCACATATAAAATGCATTCGAATTCAGTCCACCCGGCCGGGGTACGAAAATTGAAAATATTGAAATACGGACGTTTTGGCCGCGTTATATGTGAATTTCCACATAAGAAATGCATTCGATTTCAATCCACCCGGCCTGGGAACGACTTGAAAAAAATTTAAAAATAGATGGTTTGGTCGCTTATATGTGTGTTTTTACATATAAAATAGTATTCGAATTCAATCCACCCGGTCGGGGAATGAATTCGAAAATATTGAAAAATAGACGTTTGGGCCGCTTATTTTGTATTTTTCCACATATAAAAATGCATTTCGAATTCAGTCCACCCGGCCGAGGTACGAATTTGAAAATATTGAAATACGGACGTTTTGGCCGCTTATATGTGTGTTTTCATATATAAAAATGCATTCGAAATTCAATCCACCCGGCCGGGGAACGAAATTGAAAAAATTAAAAAATAGATGGTTGGTCGCTTATATGTGTGTTTTTACATATAAAATAGTATTCGAAATCAATCCACCCGGTCGGGGAATGAATTCGAAAATATTGAAAAATAGACTTTTGGCCGCTTATATGTGTATTTTCACATATAAAAATGCATTCGAATTCAGTCCACCCGGCCGGGGTACGAAATTGAAAATATTCGAATCCGGACGTTTTGGCCGCTTATATGTGAATTTTCACATATAAAAATGCATTCGAATTCAATCCACCCGGCCGGGGAACGAAATTGAAAAAAATGGAAAATAGATGGTTTAGTCGCTTATATGTGTGTTGTTGCATATAAAATAGTATTCGAATTCAATCCACCCTGTCGGGGAATGAATTCGAAAATATTGAAAAATAGACTTTTGGCCGCTTATATGTGTATTTTCACATATAAAAATGCATTCGAATTCAGTCCACCCGGCCGGGGTACGAAATTGAAAATATTGAAATACGGACGTTTGGGCCGCTTATATGTGTATTTTCACATATAAAAATGCTTTCGAATTCAATCCACCCGGCTGGGGAACGAAATTGAAAAAATTGAAAAATAGATGGTTTGGTCGCTTATATGTGTGTTTTTACATATAAAATAGTATTCGAAATCAATCCATCCTGTCGGGGAATGAATTCGAAAATATTGAAAAATAGACTTTTGGCCGCTTATATGTGTATTTTCACATATAAAAATGCATTCGAATTCAGTCCACCCGGCCGGGGTACGAAATTGAAAATATTCAAATACGGACGTTTTGGCCGCTTATATGTGAATTTTCACATATAAAAATGCATTCGAATTCAATCAACCCGGCCGGGGAACGAAATTGAAACAATTGAAAAATAGATGGTTTGGTCGCTTATATGTGTGTTTTTGCATATAAAATAGTATTCGAATTCAATCCACCCTGTCGGGGAATGAATTCGAAAATATTGAAAAATAGACTTTTGGCCGCTTATATGGTATTTTCACATATAAAAATGCATTCGAATTCAGTCCACCCGGCCGGGGTACGAAATTGAAAATATTGAAATACGGACGTTTGGGCCGCTTATATGTGAATTTTCACATATAAAAATGCATTCGAATTTAATCCACCCGGCCGGGGAACGAAATTGATAAAATTGAAAAATAGATGGTTTGGTTCGCTTATATGTGTGTTTTACATATAAAATAGTATTCGAATTCAATCCACCCGGTCGGGGAATGAATTCGAAAATATTGAAAAATAGACGTTTGGGCCGCTTATATTTGTATTTTCACATATAAAAATGCATTCGAATTCAGTCCACCCGGCCGGGGTACGAAATTGAAAATATTGAAATACGGACGTTTTGGCCGCTTATATGTGAATTTTCACATATAAAAATGCATTCGATTTCAATCCACCCGGCCTGGGAACGAAATTGAAAAAATTTAAAAATAGATGGTTTGGTCGCTTATATGTGTGTTTTTACTTATAAAATAGTATTCGAATTCAATCCACCCTGTCGGGGAATGAATTCGAAAATATTAAAAATAGACTTTTGGCCGCTTATATGTGTATTTTAACATATAAAAATGCATTCGAATTCAGTCCACCCGGCCGGGGTACGAAATTGAAAATATTGAAATACGGACGTTTGGGCCGCTTATATGTGTATTTTCACAAATAAAAATGCATTCGAATTCAGTCCACCCGGCCGGGGTACGAATTTGAAAATATTGAAATACGGACGTTTTGGCCGCTTATATGTGAATTTTCACATATAAAAATGCATTCGAATTCAATCCACCCGGCCGGGGAACGAAATTGAAAAAATTGAAAAATATGGTTTGGTTGCATATATGTGTGTTTTTACATATAAAATAGATTCGAATTCAATCCACCCGGTCGGGGAATGAATTCGAAAATATTGAAAAATAGACGTTTGGGCCGCTTATATTGTATTTTCACATATAAAAATGCATTCGAATTCAGTCCACCCGGCCGGGGTACGAAATTGAAAATATTGAAATACGGACGTTTTGGCCGCTTATATGTGAATTTCCACATATAAAAATGCATTCAAATTCAATCCACCCGGCCGGGGAACGAAATTGAAAAAATTGAAAAATAGATGGTTTGGTCGCTTATATGTGTGTTTTTACATATAAAATAGTATTCGAATTCAATCCACCCTGTCGGGGAATTCGAAAATATTGAAAAATAGACTTTTGGCCCCTTATATGTGTATTTTCACATATAAAAATGCATTCGAATTCAGTCCACCCGGCCGGGGTACGAATTTGAAAATATTGAAATACGGACGTTTTGGCCGTTTATATGTGAATTTTTACATATAAAAATGCATTCGAATTCAATCCACCCGGCCGGGGAACGAAATTGAAAAAATTGAACAATAGATGGTTTGGTCGCTTATTTGTGTGTTTTTACTTATAAAATAGTATTCGAATTCAATCCACCCTGTCGGGGAATGAATTCGAAAATATTGAAAAATAGACTTTTGGCCGCTTATATGTGTATTTTCACATATAAAAATGCATTCGAATTCAATCCACCCGGCCGGGGAACGAAATTGAAAAAATTGAAAAATAGATGGTTTGGTCGCTTATATGTGTGTTTTTACATATAAAATAGTATTCGAAATCAATCCACCCGGTCGGGGAATGAATTCGAAAATATTGAAAAATAGACTTTTGGCCGTTTATATGTGTATTTTCACATATAAAAATGCATTCAAATTCAGTCCACCCGGCCGGAGTACGAATTTGAAAATATTGAAATACGGACGTTTTGGCCGCTTATATGTGAATTTTACATATAAAAATGCATTCGAATTCAATCCACCCGGCCGGGGAACGAAATTGAAAAAATTGAACAATAGATGGTTTGGTCGCTTATTTGTGTGTTTTTACTTATAAAATAGTATTCGAATTCAATCCACCCTGTCGGGGAATGAATTCGAAAATATTGAAAAATAGACTGTTGGCCGCTTATATGTGAATTTTCACATATAAAAATGCATGCGAATTCAATCCACCCGGCCGGGGAACGAAATTGAAAAAATTGAAAAATAGATGGTTTGGTCGCTTATATGTGTGTTTTTACATATAAAATAGTATTCGAATCAATCCACCCGGCCGGGGAACGAAATTGAAAAAATTGAAAAATAGATGGTTTGGTCGCTTATATGTGTGTTTTTACATATAAAATAGTATTCGAATTCAATCCACCCGGCCGGGGAACGAAATTGAAAAAATTGAAAAATAGATGGTTTGGTCGCTTATATGTGTGTTTTTACATATAAAATAGTATTCGAATTCAATCCACCCGGTCGGGGAATGGATTCGAAAATATTGAAAAATAGACGTTTGGGCCGCTTATATGTGAATTTTCACATATAAAAATGCTTCGAATTCGATCCACCCGGCCGGAGTACGAATTGAAAATATTGAAATACGGACGTTTTGGCCGCTTATATGTTAATTTTTACATATAAAAATGCATTCGAATTCAATCCACCCGGCCGGAGTACGAATTTGAAAATATTGAAATACGGACGTTTTGGCCGCTTATATGTTAATTTTTACATATAAAAATGCATTCGAATTCAATCCACCCGGCCGGGGAACGAAATTCAAAAAATTGAAAAATAGATGGTTTGGTCGCTTATATGTGAATTTTCACATATAAAAATGCATTCGAATTCAATCCACCCGGCCGGGGAACGAAATTGAAAAAATTGAAAAATAGATGGTTTGGTCGCTTATATGTGTGTTATTACATATAAAATAGTATTCGAAATCAATCCACCCGGTCGGGGAATGAATTCGAAAATATTGAAAAATAGACTTTTGGCCGCTTATATGTGTATTTTCACATATAAAAATGCATTCGAATTCAGTCCACCCGGCCGGGGTACGAAATTCAAAAAAATTGAAAAATAGATGGTTTGGTCGCTTATATGTGTTTTTACATATAAAATAGTATTCGGATTCAATCCACCCGGTCGGGGAATGGATTCGAAAATATTGAAAAATAGACGTTTGGGCCGCTTATATGTGAATTTTCACATATAAAAATGCATTCGAATTCAGTCCACCCGGCCGGGGTGCGAAATTGATAATATTCGAATCCGGACGTTTTGGCCGCTTATATGTGAATTTTCACATATAAAAATGCATTCGAATTCAATCCACCCGGCCGGGGAACGAAATTGAAAAAATTGAAAAATAGATGGTGTGGTCGCTTATATGTGTGTTGTTGCATATAAAATAGTATTCGAATTCAATCCACCCTGTCGGGGAATGAATTCGAAAATATTGAAAAATAGACTTTTGGCCCCTTATATGTGTATTTTCACATATAAAAATGCGTTCGAATTCAGTCCACCCGGCCGGGGTACGAATTGAAAATTGAAATACGGACGTTTTGGCCGTTTATATGTGAATTTTTACATATAAAAATGCATTCGAATTCAATCCACCCGGCCGGGGAACGAAATTGAAAAAATTGAACAATAGATGGTTTGGTCGCTTATTTGTGTGTTTTTACTTATAAAATAGTATTCGAATTCAATCCACCCTGTCGGGGAATGAATTCGAAAATATTGAAAAATAGACTTTTGGCCGCTTATATGTGTATTTTCACATATAAAAATGCATTCGAATTCAATCCACCCGGCCGGGGAACGAAATTGAAAAAATTGAAAAATAGATGGTTTGGTCGCTTATATGTGTGTTTTTACATATAAAATAGTATTCGAAATCAATCCACCCGGTCGGGGAATGAATTCGAAAATATTGAAAAATAGACTTTTGGCCGTTTATATGTGTATTTTCACATATAAAAATGCATTCAAATTCAGTCCACCCGGCCGGAGTACGAATTTGAAAATATTGAAATACGGACGTTTTGGCCGCTTATATGTGAATTTTTACATATAAAAATGCATTCGAATTCAATCCACCGGCCGGGGAACGAAATTGAAAAAATTGAACAATAGAGTTGGTCGCTTATTTGTTGTTTTTACTTATAAAATAGTATTCGAATTCAATCACCCTGTCGGGGAATGAATTCGAAAATATTGAAAAATAGACTGTTGGCCGCTTATATGTGAATTTTCACATATAAAAATGCATGCGAATTCAATCCACCCGGCCGGGGAACGAAATTGAAAAAATTGAAAAATAGATGGTTTGGTCGCTTATATGTGTGTTTTACATATAAAATAGTATTCGAAATCAATCCACCCGGCCGGGGAACGAAATTGAAAAAATTGAAAAATAGATGGTTTGGTCGCTTATATGTGTGTTTTTACATATAAAATAGTATTCGAATTCAATCCACCCGGCCGGGGAACGAAATTGAAAAATTGAAAAATAGATGGTTTGGTCGCTTATATGTGTGTTTTTACATATAAAATAGTATTCGAATTCAATCCACCCGGTCGGGGAATGGATTCGAAAATATTGAAAAATAGACGTTTGGGCCGCTTATATGTGAATTTTCACATATAAAAATGCTTTCGAATTCGATCCACCCGGCCGGAGTACGAATTTGAAAATATTGAAATACGGACGTTTTGGCCGCTTATATGTTAATTTTTACATATAAAAATGCATTCGAATTCAATCCACCCGGCCGGAGTACGAATTTGAAAATATTGAAATACGGACGTTTTGGCCGCTTATATGTGTATTTTCACAAATAAAAATGCATTCGAATTCAGTCCACCCGGCCGGGGAACGAAATTGAAAATATTGAAATACGGACGTTTTGGCCGCTTATATGTGAATTTTCACATATAAAAATGCATTCGAATTCAATCCACCCGGCCGGGGAACGAAATTGAAAAAATTGAAAAATAGATGGTTTGGTTGCATATATGTGTGTTTTTACATATAAAATAGTATTCGAATTCAATCCACCCGGTCGGGGAATGAATTCGAAAATATTGAAAAATAGACGTTTGGGCCGCTTATATTGTATTTTCACATATAAAAATGCATTCGAATTCAGTCCACCGGCCGGGGTACGAAATTGAAAATATTGAAATACGGACGTTTTGGCCGCTTATATGTGAATTTCCACATATAGAAATGCATTCGATTTCAATCCACCCGGCCTGGGAACGAACTTGAAAAAATTTAAAAATAGATGGTTTGGTCGCTTATATGTGTGTTTTTACATATAAAATAGTATTCGAATTCAATCCACCCGGTCGGGGAATGAATTCGAAAATATTGAAAAATAGACGTTTGGGCCGCTTATATTGTATTTTCACATATAAAAATGCATTCGAATTCAGTCCACCCGGCCGAGGTACGAATTTGAAAATATTGAAATACGGACGTTTTGGCCGCTTATATGTGTGTTTTTACATATAAAAATGCATTCGAATTCAATCCACCGGCCGGGGAACGAAATTGAAAAAATTAAAAAATAGATGGTTGGTCGCTTATATGTGTGTTTTTACATAAAATAGTATTCGAAATCAATCCACCCGGTCGGGGAATGAATTCGAAAATATTGAAAAATAGACGTTTGGGCCGCTTATATGTGTATTTTCACATATAAAAATGCATTCGAATTCAGTCCACCCGGCCGGGGTACGAAATTGAAAATATTCGAATCCGGACGTTTTGGCCGCTTATATGTGATTTTCACATATAAAAATGCATTCGAATTCAATCCACCCGGCCGGGGAACGAAATTGAAAAAAATGGAAAATAGATGGTTTGGTCGCTTATGTGTGTTGTTGCATATAAAATAGTATTCGAATTCAATCCACCCTGTCGGGGAATGAATTCGAAAATATTGAAAAATAGACTTTTGGCCGCTTATGTGTATTTTCACATATAAAAATGCATTCGAATTCAGTCCACCCGGCCGGGGTACGAAATTGAAAATATTGAAATACGGACGTTTTGGGCCGATTATATGTGTATTTTCACATATAAAAATGCTTTCGAATTCATCCACCGGCTGGGGAACGAAATTGAAAAATTGAAAAATAGCATGGTTTGGTCGCTTATATGTGTGTTTTTTCATATAAAATAGTATTCGAAATCAATCCACTCCTGTCGGGGAATGAATTCGAAAATATTGAAAAATAGACTTTTTGGCCGCTTATATGTGTATTTTCACATATAAAAAGCATTCGAATTCAGCTCCACCCGGCCGGGGTACGAAATTGAAAATATTCAAATACGGACGTTTTGGCCGCTTATATGTGATTTTCACATATAAAAATGCATTCGAATTCAATCAACCCGGCCGGGGAACGAATTGAAAAAATTGAAAAATAGATGGTTTGGTCGCTTATATGTGTGTTTTGCATATAAAATAGTATTCGAATTCAATCCACCCTGTCGGGGAATGAATTCGAAAATATTGAAAAATAGACTTTTGGCCGCTTATATGTGTATTTTCACATATAAAAATGCATTCGAATTCAGTCCACCCGGCCGGGGAACGAAATTGAAAATATTGAATTCGGACGTTTGGGCCGCTTATATGTGTATTTTCACAAATAAAAATGCATTCGAATTCAATCCACCGGCCGGGGTACGAATTTGAAAATATGAAATACGGACGTTTTGGCCGCTTATATGTGAATTTCCACATATAAAAATGCATTCAATTCAATCCACCCGGCCGGGGAACGAAATTGAAAAAATTGAAAAATAGATGGTTTGGTCGCTTATATGTGTGTTTTTACATATAAAATAGTATTCGAATCAATCCACCCTGTCGGGGAATGAATTCGAAAATATTGAAAAATAGGACTTTTGGCCCCTTATATGTGTATTTTCACATATAAAAATGCATTCGAATTCAGTCCACCCGGCCGGGGTACGAATTGAAAATATTGAAATACGGACGTTTTGGGCCTTTATATGTGAATTTTTACATATAAAAATGCATTCGAATTCAATCCACCCGGCCGGGGAAACGAAATTGAAAAAATTGAACAATAGATGGTTTGGGTCGCTTATTTGTGTGTTTTTACTTATAAAATAGTATTCGAATTCCAATCCACCCTGTCGGGGAATGAATTCGAAAATATTGAAAAATAGACTTTTGGCCGCTTATATGTGTATTTTCACATATAAAAATGCATTCGAATTCAATCCACCCGGCCGGGGAACGAAATTGAAAAAATTGAAAAATAGATGGTTTGGTCGCTTATATGTGTGTTTTTACATAAAATAGTATTCGAAATCAATCCACCCGGTCGGGGAATGAATTCGAAAATATTGAAAAATAGACTTTTGGCCGTTTATAGTGTATTTTCACATATAAAAATGCATTCAAATTCAGTCCACCCGGCCGGAGTACGAATTTGAAAATATTGAAATACGGACGTTTTGGCCGCTTATATGTGAATTTTTACATAAAAATGCATTCGAATTCAATCCACCCGGCCGGGGAACGAAATTGAAAAAATTGAACAATAGATGGTTTGGTCGCTTATTTGTGTGTTTTTACTTATAAAATAGTATTCGAATTCAATCCACCCTGTCGGGGAATGAATTCGAAAATATTGAAAAATAGACTGTTGGCCGCTTATATGTGAATTTTCACATATAAAAATGCATGCGAATTCAATCCACCCGGCCGGGGAACGAAATTGAAAAAATTGAAAAATAGATGGTTTGGTCGCTTATATGTGTGTTTTTACATATAAAATAGTATTCGAATCAATCCACCCGGCCGGGGAACGAAATTGAAAAAATTGAAAAATAGATGGTTTGGTCGCTTATATGTGTGTTTTTACATATAAAATAGTATTCGAAATCAATCCACCCGGCCGGGGAACGAAATTGAAAAAATTGAAAAATAGATGGTTTGGTCGCTTATATGTGTGTTTTTACATATAAAATAGTATTCGAATTCAATCCACCCGGCCGGGGAACGAAATTGAAAAAATTGAAAAATAGATGGTTTGGTCGCTTATATGTGGTTTTTACATATAAAATAGTATTCGAATTCAATCCACCGGCCGGGGAACGAAATTGAAAAAATTGAAAAATAGATGGTTTGGTCGCTTATATGTGTGTTTTTACATAAAAATAGTATTCGAATTCAATCCACCCGGTCGGGGAATGGATCGAAAATATTGAAAAATAGACGTTTGGGCCGCTTATATGTGAATTTTCACATATAAAAATGCTTCGAATTCGATCCACCGGCCGGAGTACGAATTTGAAAATATTGAAATACGGACGTTTTGGCCGCTTATATGTTTTTACATATAAAAATGCATTCGAATTCAATCCACCCGGCCGGAGTACGAATTTGAAAATATTGAAATACGGACGTTTTGGCCGCTATATGTTAATTTTTACATATAAAAATGCATTCGAATTCAATCCACCCGGCGGGGAACGAAATTCAAAAAAATTGAAAAATAGATGGTTGGTCGCTTATATGTGAATTTTCACATATAAAAATGCATTCGAATTCAATCCACCCGGCCGGGGAACGAAATTGAAAAAATGAAAATAGATGGTTTGGTCGCTTATATGTGTTATTACATATAAAATAGTATTCGAAATCAATAACCCGGTCGGGGAATGAATTCGAAAATATTGAAAAATAGACTTTTGGCCGCTTATATGTGTATTTTCACATATAAAATGCATTCGAATTCAGTCCACCCGGCCGGGGTACGAAATTCAAAAAAATTGAAAAATAGATGGTTTGGTCGCTTATATGTGTTTTTACATATAAAATAGTATTCGGATTCAATCCACCCGGTCGGGGAATGGATTCGAAAATATTGAAAAATAGACGTTTGGGCCGCTTATATGTGAATTTTCACATATAAAAATGCATTCGAATTCAGTCCACCCGGCGGGGTGCGAAATTGATATATTCGAATCCGGACGTTTTGGCCGCTTATATGTGAATTTTCATATAAAAATGCATTCGAATTCAATCCACCCGGCCGGGGAACGAATTGAAAAAATTGAAAAATAGATGGTGTGGTCGCTTATATGTGTGTTGTTGCATATAAAATAGTATTCGAATTCAATCCACCCTGTCGGGGAATGAATTCGAAAATATTGAAAAATAGACTTTTGGCCCCTTATATGTGTATTTTCACATATAAAAATGCGTTCGAACGAGTCCACCCGGCCGGGGTACGAATTGAAAATATTGAAATACGGACGTTTTGGCCGTTATATGTGAATTTTTACATATAAAATGCATTCGAATTCAATCCACCCGGCCGGGGAACGAAATTGAAAAAATTGAACAATAGATGGTTTGGTCGCTTATTTGTGTGTTTTTACTTATAAAATAGTATTCGAATTCAATCCACCCTGTCGGGGAATGAATTCGAAAATATTGAAAAATAGACTTTTGGCCGCTTATATGTGTATTTTCACATATAAAAATGCATTCGAATTCAATCCACCCGGCCGGGGAACGAAATTGAAAAAATTGAAAAATAGATGGTTTGGTCGCTTATATGTGTGTTTTACATATAAAATAGTATTCGAAATCAATCCACCCGGTCGGGGAATGAATTCGAAAATATTGAAAAATAGACTTTTGGCCGTTTATATGTGTATTTTCACATATAAAAATGCATTCAAATTCAGTCCACCCGGCCGGAGTACGAATTTGAAAATATTGAAATACGGACGTTTTGGCCGCTTATATGTGAATTTTTACATATAAAAATGCATTCGAATTCAATCCACCCGGCCGGGGAACGAAATTGAAAAAATTGAACAATAGATGGTTTGGTCGCTTATTTGTGTGTTTTTACTTATAAAATAGTATTCGAATTCAATCCACCCTGTCGGGGAATGAATTCGAAAATATTGAAAAATAGACTGTTGGCCGCTTATATGTGAATTTTCACATATAAAAATGCATGCGAATTCAATCCACCCGGCCGGGGAACGAATTGAAAAAATTGAAAAATAGATGGTTTGGTCGCTTATATGTGTGTTTTTACATATAAAATAGTATTCGAAATCAATCCACCCGGCCGGGGAACGAAATTGAAAAAATTGAAAAATAGATGGTTTGGTCGCTTATATGTGTGTTTTTACATATAAAATAGTATTCGAATTCAATCCACCCGGCCGGGGAACGAAATTGAAAAAATTGAAAAATAGATGGTTGGTCGCTTATATGTGTGTTTTTACATATAAAATAGTATTCGAATTCAATCCACCCGGTCGGGGAATGGATTCGAAATATTGAAAAATAGACGTTTGGGCCGCTTATATGTGAATTTTCACATATAAAAATGCTTTCGAATTCGATCCACCGGCCGGAGTACGAATTTGAAAATATTGAAATACGGACGTTTTGGCCGCTTATATGTTAATTTTTACATATAAAAATGCATTCGAATTCAATCCACCCGGCCGGAGTACGAATTTGAAAATATGAAATACGGACGTTTTTGGCCGCTTATATGTTAATTTTACATATAAAAATGCATTCGAATTCAATCCACCCGGCCGGGGAACGAAATTCAAAAAATTGAAAAATAGATGGTTTGGTCGCTTATATGTGAATTTTCACATATAAAAATGCATTCGAATTCAATCCACCCGGCCGGGGAACGAAATTGAAAAAATTGAAAAATAGATGGTTTGGTCGCTTATATGTGTGTTATACATATAAACTAGTATTCGAAATCAATCCACCCGGTCGGGGAATGAATTCGAAATATTGAAAAATAGACTTTTGGCCGCTTATATGTGTATTTTCACATATAAAAATGCATTCGAATTCAGTCCACCCGGCCGGGGTACGAAATTCAAAAAATTGAAAATAGATGGTTTGGTCGCTTATATGTGTTTTTACATATAAAATAGTATTCGGATTCAATCCACCCGGTCGGGGAATGGATTCGAAAAATATTGAAAAATAGACGTTTGGGCCGCTTATATGTGAATTTTCACATATAAAATGCATTCGAATCAGTCCACCCGGCCGGGTGCGAAATTGATAATATTCGAATCCGGACGTTTTGGCCGCTATATGTGAATTTTCACATATAAAAATGCATTCGAATTCAATCCACCCGGCCGGGGAACGAATTGAAAAAATTGAAAAATAGATGGTGTGGTCGCTTATATGTGTGTTGTTGCATATAAAATAGTATTCGAATTCAATCCACCCTGTCGGGGAATGAATTCGAAAATATTGAAAAAATAGACTTTTGGCCCCTTATATGTGTATTTTCACATATAAAAATGCGTTCGAATCAGTCCACCCGGCCGGGGTACGAATTTGAAAATATTGAAATACGGACGTTTTGGCCGTTTATATTGTGAATTTCTTTACATATAAAAATGCATTCGAATTCAATCCACCCGGCCGGGGAACGAAATTGAAAAAATTGAACAATAGATGGTTGGTCGCTTATTTGTGTGTTTTACTTATAAAATAGTATTCGAATTCACTCCACCCTGTCGGGGAATGAATTCGAAAATATTGAAAAATAGACTTTTGGCCGCTTATATGTGTATTTTTCACATATAAAAATGCATTCGAATTCAATCCACCCGGCCGGGGAACGAAATTGAAAAAATTGAAAAATAGATGGTTTGGTCGCTTATATGTGTGTTTTTACATATAAAATAGTATTCGAAATCAATCCACCGGTCGGGGAATGAATTCGAAAATATTGAAAAATAGACTTTTGGCCGTTTATATGTGTATTTTCACATATAAAAATGCATTCAAATTCAGTCCACCCGGCCGGAGTACGAATTTGAAAATATTGAAATACGGACGTTTTGGCCGCTTATATGTGAATTTTTTACATATAAAAATGCATTCGAATTCAATCCACCCGGCCGGGGAACGAAATTGAAAAAATTGAACAATAGATGGTTTGGTCGCTTATTTGTGTGTTTTTACTTATAAAATAGTATTCGAATTCAATCCACCCTGTCGGGGAATGAATTCGAAAATATTGAAAAATAGGACTGTTGGCCGCTTATATGTGAATTTTCACATATAAAAATGCATGCGAATTCAATCCACCCGGCCGGGGAACGAAATTGAAAAAATTGAAAAATAGATGGTTTGGTCGCTTATATGTGTGTTTTTACATATAAAATAGTATTCGAAATCAATCCACCCGGCCGGGGAACGAAATTGAAAAAATTGAAAAATAGATGTTTGGTCGCTTATATGTGTGTTTTTACATATAAATAGTATTCGAATTCAATCCACCCGGCCGGGGAACGAAATTGAAAAAATTGAAAAATAGATGGTTTTGGTCGCTTATATGTGTGTTTTTACATATAAATAGTATTCGAATTCAATCCACCCGGTCGGGGAATGGATTCGAAATATTGAAAAATAGACGTTTGGCCGCTTATATGTGAATTTTCACATATAAAAATGCTTTCGAATTCGATCCACCCGGCCGGAGTACGAATTTGAAAATATTGAAATACGGACGTTTTGGCCGCTTATATGTTAATTTTTACATATAAAAATGCATTCGAATTCAATCCACCGGCCGGAGTACGAATTTGAAAATATTGAAATACGGACGTTTTGGCCGCTTATATGTTAATTTTTTACATATAAAAATGCATTCGAATTCAATCCACCCGGCCGGGGAACGAAATTCAAAAAAATTGAAAAATAGATGGTTTGGTCGCTTATATGTGAATTTTCACATATAAAAATGCATTCGAATTCAATCCACCCGGCCGGGGAACGAAATTGAAAAAATTGAAAAATAGATGGTTTGGTCGCTTATATGTGTGTTATTACATATAAAATAGTATTCGAAATCAATCCACCCGGCTCGGGAATGAATTCGAAAATATGAAAAATAGACTTTTGGCCGCTTATATGTGTATTTTCACATATAAAAATGCATTCGAATCAGTCCACCCGGCCGGGGTACGAAATTCAAAAAATTGAAAAATAGATGGTTTGGTCGCTTATATGTGTTTTTACATATAAAATAGTATTCGGATTCAATCCACCCGGTCGGGGAATGGATTCGAAAATATTGAAAAATAGACGTTTGGGCCCGCTTATATGTGAATTTTCACATATAAAAATGCATTCGAATTCAGTCACCCGGCCGGGGTGCGAAAATTGATAATATTCGAATCCGGACGTTTTGGCCGCTTATATGTGAATTTTCACATATAAAAATGCATTCGAATTCAATCCACCCGGCCGGGGAACGAAATTGAAAAAATTGAAAAATAGATGGTGTGGTCGCTTATATGTGTGTTGTTGCATATAAAATAGTATTCGAATTCAATCCACCCTGTCGGGGAATGAATTCGAAAAATATTGAAAAATAGACTTTTGGCCGGCTTATATGTGTATTTTCACATATAAAAATGCATTCGAATTCAGTCCACCCGGCCGGGGTACGAAATTGAAAATATTGAAATACGGACCGTTTGGGCCGCTTATATGTGTATTTTCACAAATAAAAATGCATTCGAATTCAGTCCACCGGCCGGGGTACGAATTTGAAAATATTGAAATACGGACGTTTTGGCCGCTTATATGTGAATTTCCACATATAAAAATGCATTCGAATTCAATACACCCGGCCTGGGAACGAAATTGAAAAAATTTAAAAATAGATGGTTTGGTCGCTTATATGTGTGTTTTTACATATAAATAGTATTCGAATTCAATCCACCCTGTCGGGGAATGAATTCGAAAATATTGAAAAATAGATGGTTGGTCGGCTTATATGGTTTTTTACATATAAAATAGTATTCGGATCAATCCACCCCGGTCGGGGAATGGATTCGAAAATATGAAAATAGACGTTTGGGCGCTTATATGTGAATTTCCATATAAAATGCTTTCGAATTCAATCCACCCGGCTGGGGAACGGAAATTGAAAAAATTGAAAAATAGATGGTTTGGGCGCTTATATGTGTGTTTTTACATATAAAATAGTATTCGAAATCAATCCATCCTGTCGGGAATGAATTCGAAAATATTGACAAATAGACTTTTGGCCGCTTATATGTGTATTTTCACATATAAAAATGCATTCGAATTCAGTCCACCCGGCCGGGTACGAAATTGAAAATATTCAAATACGGACGTTTTGGCCGCTTATATGTGAATTTTCCATATAAAAATGCATTCGAATTCAATCCACCCGGCCGGGGAACGAAATTGAAAAAATTGAAAAATAGATGGTTTGGTCGCTTATATGTGTGTTTTTACATATAAAATAGTATTCGAATTCAATCCACCCTGTCGGGGAATGAATTCGAAAATATTGAAAAATAGACTTTTGGCCCCTTATATGTGTATTTTCACATATAAAAATGCATTCGAATTCAGTCCACCCGGCCGGGGTACGAATTTGAAAATATTGAAATACGGACGTTTTGGCCGCTTATATGTGAATTTTTACATATAAAAATGCATTCGAATTCAATCCACCCGGCCGGGGAACGAAATTGAAAAAATTGAACAATAGATGGTTTGGTCGCATATTTGTGTGTTTTTACTTATAAAATAGTATTCGAATTCAATCCACCCTGTCGGGGAATGAATTCGAAAATATTGAAAAATAGACTTTTGGCCGCTTATATGTGTATTTTCACATATAAAAATGCATTCGAATTCAATCCACCCGGCCGGGGAACGAAATTGAAAATATTGAAAAATAGATGGTTTGGTCGCTTATATGTGTGTTTTTACATAAAATAGTATTCGAAATCAATCCACCCGGTCGGGGAATTAATTTGAAAATATTGAAAAATAGACTTTTGGCCGCTTATATGTGTATTTTCACATATAAAAATGCATTCGAATTCAATCCACCCGGCCGGGGAACGAAATTGAAAAAATTGAAAAATAGATGGTTTGGTCGCTTATATGTGTGTTTTTACATATAAAATAGTATTCGAATTCAATCCACCCGGTCGGGGAATGGATTCGAAAATATTGAAAAATAGACGTTTGGCCGCTTATATGTGAATTTTCACATATAAAAATGCTTTCGAATTCAATCCACCCGGCCGGAGTACGAATTTGAAAATATTGAAATACGGACGTTTTGGCCGCTTATATGTTATTTTTTACATATAAAAATGCATTCGAATTCAATCCACCCGGCCGGGGAACGAAATTGAAAAAATTGAACAATAGATGGTTTGGTCGCATATTTGTGTGTTTTACTTATAAAATAGTATTCGAATTCAATCCACCCTGTCGGGGAATGAATTCGAAAATATTGAAAAATAGACTTTTGGCCGCTTATATGTGTATTTTCACATATAAAAATGCATTCGAATTCAATCCACCCGGCCGGGGAACGAAATTGAAAATATTGAAAAATAGATGGTTTGGTCGCTTATATGTGTGTTTTTACATATAAAATAGTATTCGAAATCAATCCACCCGGTCGGGGAATTAATTTGAAAATATTGAAAAATAGACTTTTGGCCGCTTATATGTGTATTTTCACATATAAAAATGCATTCGAATTCAATCCACCCGGCCGGGGAACGAAATTGAAAAAATTGAAAAATAGATGGTTTGGTCGCTTATATGTGTGTTTTTACATATAAAATAGTATTCGAATTCAATCCACCCGGTCGGGGAATGGATTCGAAAATATTGAAAAATAGACGTTTGGGCCGCTTATATGTGAATTTTCACATATAAAAATGCTTTCGAATTCAATCCACCCGGCCGGAGTACGAATTTGAAAATATTGAAATACGGACGTTTTGGCCGCTTATATGTTATTTTTTACATATAAAAATGCATTCGAATTCAATCCACCCGGCCGGGGAACGAAATTCAAAAAAATTGAAAAATAGATGGTTTGGTCGCTTATATGTGTTTTTACATATAAAATAGTATTCGGATTCAATCCACCCGGTCGGGGAATGGATTCGAAAATATTGAAAAATAGACGTTTGGGCCGCTTATATGTGAATTTTCACATATAAAAATGCATTCGAATTCAATCCACCCGGCCGGAGTACGAATTTGAAAATATTGAAAAATAGATGGTTTGGTCGCTTATATGTGTGTTTTTACATATAAAATAGTATTCGAAATCAATCCACCCGGTCGGGGAATGAATTCGAAAATATTGAAAAATAGACTTTTGGCCGCTTATATGTGTATTTTCACATATAAAAATGCATTCGAATTCAGTCCACCCGGCCGGGGTACGAAATTGAAAATATTGAAATACGGACGTTTGGGCCGCTTATATGTGTATTTTCACAAATAAAAATGCATTCGAATTCAATCCACCCGGCCGGGGAACGAAATTGAAAATATTGTAAAATAGACGTCTTGGCCGCTTATATGTTTATTATCACATATAAATATACATTCGGATTCAATCCATCCGGTCGGGGAACGAAATTGAAAATATTGTAAAATAGACGTCTTGGCCGCTTATAGTGTATTTCACATATAAAAATACATTCGGATTCAATCCACCCGGTCGGGGAACGAAATTGAAAATAGTGAAAAATAGATGTTTTGAACGCTTATATGTGTTTTTACATATAAAATAGTATTCGAATTCAATCCACCCGGTCGGGGAATGGATTCGAAAATATTGAAAAATAGACGTTTGGCCGCTTATATGTGAATTTTCACATATAAAAATGCATTCGAATTCAATCCACCCGGCCGGGGACGAAATTGAAAAAATTGAAAAATAGATGGTTTGGTCGCTTATATGTGTGTTTTTACATATAAAATAGTATTCGAAATCAATCCACCCGGTCGGGGAATGAATTCGAAAATATTGAAAAATAGACTTTTGGCCGCTTATATGTGTATTTTCACATATAAAAATGCATTCGAATTCAGTCCCACCCGGCCGGGGTACGAAATTGAAAATATTGAAATACGGACGTTTGGGCCGCTATATGGGTATTTTCACAAATAAAATGCATTCGAATTCCATCCACCCGGCCGGGGAACGAAATTGAAAATATTGTAAAATAGACGTCTTGGCCGCTTATATGTTTATTATCACATATAAATATACATCGGATTCAATCCATCCGGTCGGGGAACGAAATTGAAAATATTGTAAAATAGACGTCTTGGCCGCTTATATGTGTATATCACATATAAAATACATTCGGATTCAATCCACCCGGTCGGGGAACGAAATTGAAAATAGTGAAAAATAGATGTTTTGAACGCTTATATGTGTGTTTTTACATATAAAATAGTATTCGAATTCAATCCACCCGGCTGGGGAACGAAATTGAAAAAATTGAAAAATAGATGGTTTGGTCGCTTATATGTGTGTTTTTACATATAAAATAGTATTCGAATTCAATCCACCCTGTCGGGGAATGAATTCGAAATATTGAAAAATAGACTTTTGGCCGCTTATATGTGTATTTTCACCTATAAAAATGCATTCGAATTCAGTCCACCCGGCCGGGGTACGAAATTGAAAATATTGAAATACGGACGTTTGGGCCGCTTATATGTGTATTTTCACAAATAAAAATGCATTCGAATTCAGTCCACCCGGCCGGGGTACGAATTTGAAAATATTGAAATACGGACATTTTGGCCGCCTATATGTGTGTTTTCACATATAAAAATGCATTCCAATTCAATCCACCCGGCCGGGGAATGAATTCGAAAATATTGAAAAATAGACGTTTGGCCGCTTATATGTGTATTTTCACATATAAAAATGCATTCGAATCAATCCACCCGGCTGGGGATCGAATTGAAAAATTGAAAAATAGATGGTTTGGTCGCTTATATGTGTGTTTTTACATATAAAATAGTATTCGAATTCAATCCACCCGGCCGGGGAATGATTCGAAAATATTGAAAAATAGACGTTTGGCCGCTTATATGTGTGTTTTCACATATAAAAATGCATTCGAATTCAATCACCCGGCCGGGAACGAAATTGAAAATATGTAAAATAGACGTCTTGGCCGCTATATGTTTATTATCACATATAAATATACATTCGGATTCAATCCATCCGGTCGGGGAACGAAATTGAAAATATTGTAAATAGACGTCTTGGCCGCTTATATGTGTATTATCACATATAAAAATACATTCGGATTCAATCCACCCGGTCGGGGAACGAAATTGAAAATAGTGAAAAATAGATGTTTGAACGTTATATGTGGTTTTACATATAAAAATGCATTCGGATTCATCCACCCCGGTCGGGGAACGAAATTGAAAATATTGTTAAAATGACATCTTGGCAGCGCTTATATGTGTATTATCACATATAAAAATACATTCGGATTCAATCCACCCGGTCGGGGAACGAAATTGAAAATACTTGTAACACTAGACGTCTTGGCCGCTTATATGTGTATTATCACATATAAAATACATTCGGATTCCAATCCCACCCGGTCGAGAAATGAAATCGAAAATATTGAAAAATGGACGGTATGGCCGCTTATATGTGTGTTTTCACATATAAAAATGCATTCGAATTCAATCCACCCGGCCGGGGAACGAAATTGAAAATAGTGAAAAATAGACGTTTTTGCCGCTTATATGATTATCACATATAAAATCATTCGGATTCAATCCATCCGGTCGGGGAACGAAATTGAAAATAGTGAAAAATAGATGTTTTGAACGCTTATATGTGTGTTTTTACATATAAAATAGTATTCGAATTCAATCCACCCTGTCGGGGAATGAATTCGAAAATATTGAAAAATAGACTTTTGGCCGCTTATATGTGTATTTTCACATATAAAAATGCATTCGAATTCAGTCCACCCGGCCGGGGTACGAAATTGAAAATATTGAAATACGGACGTTTGGGCCGCTTATGTGTATTTTCACAAATAAAAATGCATTCGAATTCAGTCCACCCGGCCGGGGTACGAATTTGAAAATATTGAAATACGGACATTTTGGCCGCCTATATGTGTTTTCACATATAAAAATGCATTCCAATTCAATCCACCCGGCCGGGGAATGAATTCGAAAATATTGAAAAATAGACGTTTGGCCGCTTATAGTGTGTTTTCACATATAAAATGCATTCGAATTCAATCCACCCGGCCGGGGAACGAAATTGAACTATCGTAAAATAGACGTCTTGGCCGCTTATATGTTATTATCACATATAAAATACATTCGGATTCAATCCATCCGGTCGGGGAACGAAATTGAAAATATTGTAAAATAGACTCTTGGCCGCTTATATGTGTATTATCACATATAAAAATACATTCGGATTCAATCCACCCGGTCGGGGAACGAAATTGAAAATAGTGAAAAATAGATGTTTTGAACGCTTATATGTGTGTTTTTACATATAAAATGCATTCGGATTCAATCCACCCGGTCGGGGAACGAAATTGAAAATATTGTAAAATAGACATCTTGGCCGCTTATATGTGTATTATCACATATAAAATACATTCGGATTCAATCCACCCGGTCGGGGAACGAAATTGAAAATATTGTAAAATAGACGTCTTGGCCGCTTATATGTGTATTATCACATATAAAAATACATTCGGATTCAATCCACCCGGTCGAGAATGAAATCGAAAATATTGAAAAATGGACGGTATGGCCGCTTATATTGTGTTTTCACATATAAAAATGCATTCGAATTCAATCCACCCGGCCGGGAACGAAATTGAAAATAGTGAAAAATAGACGTTTTTGCCGCTTATATGAGTTTATCACATATAAAAAATTCGGATTCAATCCATCCGGTCGGGGAACGAAATTGAAAATAGTGAAAAATAGACGTTTTGAACGCTTATATGTTGTTTTTACATATAAAAATGCATTCGAATTCAATCCACCCGGCCGGTGAACGAAATTGAAAATATTGTAAAATAGACGTCTTGGCCGCTTATATGTGTATTATCCATATAAAAATACATTCGGATTCAATCCACCCGGTCGGGGAATGAAATCGAAAATATTGAAAAATAGACGTCTTGGCCGCTTATATGTGTATTATCACATATAAAAATACATTCGGATTCAATCCACCCGGCCGGGGAACGAAATTGAAAATATTGTAAAATAGACGTCTTGGCCGCTTATATGTGTATTATACATATAAAATACATTCGGATTCAATCCACCCGGTCGGGGAACGAAATTGAAAATAGTGAAAATAGACGTTTGGCCGCTTATATTGTTTTTTACATATAAAAATGCATTCGAATTCAATCCACCCGGCCGGGGAACGAAATTGAAAATAGTGAAAGATAGACGTTTTGAACGCTTATACGTGTGTTTTTACATATAAAAATGCATTCGAATACAATCCACCCGGCCGGGGAACGAAATTGAAAATATTGTAAAATAGACGTCTTGGCCGCTTATATGTGTATTATCACATATAAAATACATTCGGATTCAATCCACCCGGTCGGGGATGAAATCGAAAATATTGAAAAATAGACGTCTTGGCCGCTATATGTGTATTATCACATATAAAAATACATTCGGATTCAATCCACCCGGCCGGGAACGAAATTGAAAATAGTGAAAGATAGACGTTTTGAACGATTATATGTGTGTTTTTACATATAAAATGCATTCGAATTCAATCCACCCGGCCGGTGAACGAAATTGAAAATATGAAAGATAGACGTTTTGAACGCTTACGTGTGATTTTACATATAAAATGCATTCGAATACAATCCACCCGGCCGGGGAACGAATTGAAAATATTGTAAAATAGACGTCTTGGCCGCTTATATGTTTATATCACATATAAATATACATTCGGATTCAATCCCGGTCGGGGAACGAATTGAAAATATTGTAAAATAGACGTCTTGGCCGCTTATATGTGTTATCACATATAAAATACATTCGGATTCAATCCACCCGGTCGGGGAACGAAATTGAAAATAGTGAAACATAGATGTTTTGAACGCTTATGTGTGTTTTTACATATAAAAATGCTTCGGATTCAATCCACCTGGTCGGGGAACGAAATTGAAAATATTGTAAAATAGACTCTTGGCCGCTTATATGTATTACACATATAAAATACATTCGGATTCAATCCACCCGTCGGGGAACGAAATGAAATATTGTAAAATAGACGTCTTGGCCGCTTATATGTGTATTATCACATATAAAAATACATTCGGATTCAATCCACCCGGTCGAGAAATGAAAAATTCTTTTATGAAAAGTGCTATTGCAATAATAATTATTTTTATAGATAATTTCTATCTTTTAATATTATCATTTTAATTCATCGTATAATAATAATAAATTCATTAATTATTATACATATGATAATAAATCTATATGGGTACAATTTAATAAATAATAATTGAATGTAGTTAAATAATAAAATATTTTTTAGTTTAATTTAATATTATCTATTATATAATGATTTTTCAGTGAGCGAGCGTGAGCGAGTGAGGATTTTAGCTAGTAATTTATTTATTTTGTTTTGTTTTTGAAAAATACCCATTTGAGTATCTCTTGAAGAAATATCGTCATTAAAATACTGAAACTGTAATCTTGCTTTTTCTGGGGTGGTTACCGTAACCCCCCATATATATAATTCTGCAAGCAGTTTATGGTACCCGGTTGCCATAAACCCCTATATTATAGAATCTTATGGCACCCGGTTACCATAACCATTTTTGGTAGCCATAAACCCCTACTATACAGTAAATGGTAGCCATAAACCCCCATAATCAAATATATATATATATATTATATATATATATATACCTACTAAAGACTTGTTGAGCATTTAATTGATTTTTAAAAATTTGGGAAAACAAACCTATTTAAAAATTGAATCTATAAAAATGACATTGTTTTTGAATAATGATGGAGAGACAAAGTTGATAAATGATAAAAATTACTATTTTGTTATAGAAACAATACTACATATCTATTACTATTTACTATAAGTCTCGCAAAGTTAAAAATAAATCTAAAAGTTAAATTTAAGTCTCGTAAATTTTAAAGTTTTCTATTAAATATAGTAACTTTTGTCATTTGTCACATCTACTTCTCCATTAAGAAACAACATTGTCATTTTTACTATAGACATTATTTTCAGTATAATCGTACTGCATGTATAAAAATTAGTTAAAAGAAAACAACGTTTAATATAACGTATAATATAGAATGCA